>PITA01020997.1:0-33671 GCA_004023965.1 Spilogale gracilis | reverse complement strand
TCACACAGTCTTTATATAAAAAATAAGAACAAAAGCAAAGAGGGACACAGGAGCCACACTCACCCAGAACTAGAGTGACACGATTCGTAAAGTGGAGATGCGAAAGGCAAAGGGAGAAGTTGCCAAAGGATCTCAGAATACCTCAAGTTTCTTGGGATGTCTGGTGGAAGACAGGGGCATTTAAATGTGTTAAGACATCAGTGTTCCTCTGTTGATCTATAAATCCGTTGCAAACACTATCAAAATCCAGAAGGCTCTCTTTGAAGAAAGAGCTACGCTGATTCTAAAATCTAGAGAGAAATGTAAGGAATGCAGAGTGATGAGAATCATCGTGGGGAAAAAAAAAGCAACTGTGGAGAATGAACACTGTGTGTTTTCCAGACCTGTGATAAAGCCACAAGACGACTTAATATTGGCCTGAAGATAGGCAAGCAGATCAGTGGACAAGGTGAAGCAGAGCAGATAGTCATACCCACAGTCATACTGTTGGAACAGTAGGGAGCCATCTAGAAAAGCATGAAGGAACCTGTATCCCATCTCTTCCATAGACACACATAAATCATAACCTTCCTAAAAAAACACAGAACAGAATATTTTCATAGTATTGAGGTAGCCATGTATTTCCAGGATAGGACAGGAACATAGAATCCATCAAAAAAAAAAAATTACTTCAACTGCATCAAACTTAAAAATTTCTGCTGACCCAAAGAGATGATTAAAATAGTAAATCGATATATCACAAATTGGGAAATAAATATTCATAATACATGCATCTAAGGAGTTTACATAAAAATTGTGGAGGTTTGGGCACCTGGGTGGCTCAGTTGGTCAAGCAAATGCCTTTGGCTCATGTCATCATTCCGGAGCCACAGAAATGAATCTCACATTGGGGTCCCAGCTCCGCAGAGTGTGCTTCTCTCTCGGACCTTCTCCCTCCCATGCACTTGCTCTCTCTCAAAGAAATAAATAAAATATTTTTAAAAATTTTTAGAAGTTCAACAATAAAAAGAAAGTCCAAACTTTTAAATGGAACGAATGATTTAAACAGGCATGTACAAGGTGCCTGTGCAATTCAGCTAGTTAACTGTCTCCTTTCGACTTGGGTGATGATTCTGGGGCCGTGGGATCGAGCCACATGTCGGTCTCCCTGCTCAACGGGAAGTCTTCTTCTTCCTTTCCCTCCTCCTGTTGTGCACTCTCTCTCTCATTATTAAATTAAATTAAATACTTTTTTAAAAGCCATGTAACAAAAGCAAGTATATAAATGGCCAATAAACCCATAAAAAGATGGTGATATTCTTAGTCACCAAGGTGATGACAACGGAAGTCGTGACGAGATGCCATTTCATCACCCATTGAAGTGGGTTGAGAGGACTGAAAGCCCACATGTTGCCATGGAAGTAGGGCTAACAGCCAGCCTATGCATGGCCAGGGGAAGTACAAGAAGACAGACACTCTGGGGAACTGTTTGACCATTCCTTAGAAAATCATACAAGCCTGGTGGTGGGTACTAAGGAGGGCATGCGTTGCATGGAGCACTGGGTGTTGTGCATAAACAATGACTCTTGGAGCACTGCATCAAAAACTAAAGGTGTATTTTATGGTGACCAACATAGCACAATAAAAATAAACAAACAAACAAACTAATAAAATTAAACATGCGTCTATCCCATGGCCCACAGTTCCACTGGTGGGTACTTACTCAGAAGAGATGGAAACTTATGACCATAAGGAAAAGACCACACAGGAATATTTATGGTATATTTTTTCATCATAGCTCAAACTGGAAATAACCAAGATGCCCACCGAAAGAAGAAGGGACGTTTAGAAACCCTGGTATATTCATATATTCATTGCCTGGATTGCTATTCAGCGATTAAAAGGAATGAGACACCGATGACTGCGAATATGAATGATCGCAGAACAACTATAGTAGACAGTAGAAGTCATACACCAGAGACGTGTGCGATGCCTTTACTCAGGAGCGCGGGCAAAGGCGTGTAAGGGGGCAGGACGCTGTCATCTCCAGGGGACTGCAGGAACTGGCTAAGAGGGATCAGGAAGGTTCTCGGGGTAAAGCTGAGGTTCTTACTCGAGGTGGGGGTTACAGAGGTGTGTGTGTTTCCAGACTCATCAAACTAAAGACTTAAGCTCATGCATTTTATTGCAAGTTAATTTTTACCTCAATTCAGACATAGCAATAAAAGTTAATAAACATAATATGGATTTCTAATTTTAGGAAACCACTGTAAGAGTGAAAAATAAAATCTATAATTCCAACTTGTAATTCAAACCTGGTCTGTCCAATGAAGGACATGAAAGAAGAATAAAAAATAAATAAGTAGAGTAAATTGGAAACATGAGTTGAGGGTAGAAATAAATTCCAATAGAACAGTAATTACAACCCATAAAAGTGTGTAAGACTCAGCAACAGAGAAACCAAGAAATTAAGATTAGATTTTGAAAAATAATAAACCTTTTTTCCAAAAAATCAAGAAAATTTAAACAGATGATATAAAAATACATAACCATTGGGGCGCCTGGGGGGCTCAGTTGGTTAAGCGACTGCCTTCCGCTCAGGTCATGATCCCGGAGACCCGAGATCGAGTCCCACATCGGGCTCCCTGCTCGGCGGGAAGCCTGCTTCTCCCTCTCTCACTCCCCCTGCTTGTGTTCCCTCTCTCGCTGTGTTTCTCTCTGTCAAATAAATAAATAAAATCTTAAAAAAAAAATACATAACTAGGGACACCTTACCCATAAAAAAGTTGTGATGACAATTTTAGTATTTAATTAAACAAATATCCAGGCATTATCTTAAGGGAAAATGAGGAATGTTCTACTAGTAAAAATAGCATATAGCCACCATGAATTGACATGTCCTTAGCAATATATACTCAAAATATGCAAAATGACAGGCAAATTGAATCAATAAATAGGTATATAAATAGTAGTAGCTGGAGATTTTACACTCTTCCTTCACCTGAAAGAGACAAAAATAGAGACAGAGAGGTTATGTGAATAACACAATTAATAAGTTCAAGTGATTTTTGCCGGTTGCTGTGAGCCTAAAAAAGAGAGGAAGCATGCTTTTTCTGGTTATAGGGCCTGACCATCACTGTCACTTCCCCATCTGCAAAGAGATAAATATAAAAATCCAGAGTGTTCAAAATCTTTTACAATAATCTGGGATTGCTGAGACATCTAATTACATGATCATTTTTCTAGTATCTCATTATATCAAATTTTGCCAAATAATGGTTTTTGATGGCTACAAATTAACAAAAACAAATGAAACCAAAACAGAACAAAACAAAGGCCCTGGTCCTTCAGCAGAGAATGCTTGAGGAACACTGGTTCCCAGTGAGCAGAGAAGAGCCACAGGCTTGAATGAGTGTTGGACCCCCAGTGAGGAACCCCCGTCATAAACTACATTCTCTTACAACAGTGACTAAGATTCGAAATTAAAGGCCACACTCTCCCAATTCCCTTTATTTCTAGAATCTCCACATTATATATTCTGCTGAAATTGGAATTATAAAGGAAATCATGAAATATGAAGGACTGGACATTGTGAAAACAGTGTATTTTAAACTGTGTGGACATATCTAGAATATTACGTAAATAAAAATTTATATGTTAAAATACATTTTCATGAGGCTGGACAGATTAGAAAGAAATGATCTAATCAAAGGGGTAATAGGTTTAATTTATTACCCTAAATAGGGATTGATTTTAATGAAAAACACATGGACAAAGTTAGAAACAGATAACAGATTGAGATAATATATTTGCAGCATCTAAAACCAACAAGGGACCATACTATCTAGAATATGCCAAAAATGCCTATAAATCAAAAAGAAAAAAGCACAACGGACAGGGAAGCAGAGAACGTGAAGAGGCCCTTCACAGGGAGAGGAGCCCTCAAAGGCTGAGAAGATAAAAAGGTGACCAGGTTCATGAATGACTGGAGAACCGGAAGTGAAAGCCATGGGATCTCACTCTGCATCTAGAGGACTGGCAAGCTGTATTGACAGGTGTCGGCAGGTCTGCCGCAAAAAGACAGTGCCTGGTCCTGAGGTGGCCCGGGGATCTCACCGTGTTTTGGAAAGAAGACTGGCACCCCCCGGGTTAAATCCAGCACGAATATACCATCCAGCCAGCAATTCCACTCCCAGGAACAGAGTAGAGACACCCCGAGACCTCACAAGAATGTCCCCCACAGCATCCTATGTGGTGATCCAGAGTCAGAGGAATTCTGAACTTTGATGCTTTGGGGAAAGATGAGTAAAATATTGGCACTGCAAACAGCAGGACAGGAAGCAGGGAGCAGCCAGAAGCAGGGGACTACAAGAACATTCCATAATGTAGAGAGATTGCCAAAGTAGAATGAGGAGGGAAACAGCAAAGAATTGAATGAGATTGATAGCAGTTACCACTAGTATCTTGGTTTAAGAAACTTAGTGTAGTCAAATAAATAAAATAGAATTTATGCTTTTAACCAACCATGGGTAGTTCTGGGGCATTAAGTATGTTGACCAAGTTGTATGAGCATGATGACCACCCACCTCAAGAACTTTCTCCTCTTCCCAAAGGATCTCGATACACGTTCAACCCTCCCTGCTGGTTCCACTCTCCCCCAGAACCCAGAAATCGCCATGTTACTTCCTGTCTCTCTGAATCTGACTGTTCCAGTTCCCCCCATGCAAGTGGTGTCATACCGTATTTATTGTTTTGTGATTGGCCTATTTGACCGAGTGCCATGTTTTCAAGGTCATCTGTGTGTTGTCCTACTGAAGTTCTCGTACTTCTTAAGGTTGAGTAATAACCTTCCGTTGGGATAGACCATACTTTGCTTATCTGTGCATCTGTTCCCGGACGTTTGGGAGACTTCCACCTTCAGGCCATTGTGACTAATGCTGGCTGTTATGTTAGGATCTCGGGCTTGCAAATACCTGCCAGGGTCCTTCTTTCAGATCCTGCGTGTGCACTCCAGAAGTGGGATCCGTAGATCTCTGGGAACTTAGGTCACCAAAACTTATTGGAATTGCTACACCGTGTTCCACAGGAGCTCTACCAGCTGACATTCCCACCAGCAATGCAGTTAGCAGCACTTTCAAAACTATATGCACACAAGATTACAAGACTGACCTTTACAAAGCCCCAGGGCAAGAGGATGGCGCAGGACTCCCCCTCTACATAGGTGTGGTGTGAGGGGATACCGGCGGGGAAAGTGTACATGGAGGAAACGTAATAAGAGGGAGAGTCCTCCCCAAAGAAGTGAAGTGATGCATTAGGAACTGTGGGCTTTGGGGGAGACTACCCTCTGCACCTTCCAGACCCCCAAACCAGAATGGGCTCTCTTCTCATTTCAAAATCTTAAAGCCTGTCTCTCTAGCAAAAGCAATGCTTAGGGTAGCAAATTAACAAAGGATTCTGCTTAGATAACTCTCCGTTTCCTCATTAGCATCATTGGATAGAGTCAGGCTCCCCTCCCACGCTGGATAGCCGTCCCGCTTCCTTCTGAGCAGGAAGGGAATGGATGGCTCTCTCCCTTGCTTGTTCAGCAGGGGCAGGACAGCGCTCTGTGAGGCTCCTCAGGCACAGAATATCCCTTGCAGCGAGATGTCGCCTTCCCAGAGGGTCTGCCAGGGCATGCAAGGCTCCTGGGAGGACACTCGTAGCCTTGGGGCGTGTGCTTCTTGTGCTCTCCATCTGTGCAGCGGGCCCCAGGGGATCCTAGCTCTGGAGAGTGGCGATGTACGGTGTTTCTGTGCTCCTCAGAGAGGCCAAGAGGCCTCTAGAAGAATACAGAAAGTGATTATTATCTGCTTCTGTTTGCAAAGTCCCATGGTCTCCATGCTTATGAACCGGGGACAGAAGTGTGAAGGCAGCTCGTGGGAATGGTAGAAGCCAACCAAGCACCACTAACACTTGGAATGAAATAATGGTATTTGGTAGCACTACTTTCTTCTCAAATCTTACACTGCCCCCTGCTTCATATAATATGTTTTTTGGAGGAGATGGGAAAGCATTTACGAGGAGGGATGGTGAAACTAATAATTTGTTTATGTGGAAAATTTTTCCAGAACAGTGCACTAGGGAAACATCTCCAAAATGAAAGAGTAAGGAGGCAAAAGCAGCCCATCTGTCTCTTCTCCCCTCACAGATGCCCTTTATAAGGTCATTGTGCAGCCAACAGCAAGTGAGCAAGGGGCTGGGTACCGGGAAAAGGCAAACTCTTGCTGCCATGTCCTCCCCACTGCACATGGCTGGCGTGGACATCTCGTGGCCCACATGTGACCAGGTAGGCCACAGGGAGAACCACTGCCCACTGGAAAGGGTGAGAGTTGTTTCTGGAGTGCTATGGTGGCCTCGGATCAGGGTGACTGAGCAAGAGAGGGAAAGCCATCCGTTCCCTTCCTGCATGGGAGAGGGAGGGGCCCGAACAGGCCTGGGATGAGAGCATGGGCACAGAGTTACATTTTCCCCTTCCCATGCCTTTGCTTGCGGGGCATCTGCGGTGACAGGAGGTTTCCCAGGGAGGGCACACCGGGTGTCCCGGGACCAGGAGAGGCCAGGAGCACGCAGTTATCCTGGGAGCAGCTCGCGGCTCGCACCTGCAGCCCTATCGCAGGCACCGCAGTGGGAGGGAGAAGCTCCAAGGGTGCAGGCCAGCATGAGAATCCCTCCAGGGTAATGCTTGGCAGGAGGCTGGCTATCACGGGGATGTCGGACTGAAGAACAAGCAAAATGCCCCAGGGACTGAGTAGCTGAACACAGGGCTGTAGTCACATATCCAGTCCTTTCTCTACCCCTGCCTTTCCAGCAAACAACTCAAGACCTTGTGAGATATGGGTAATGATAGAACGTACTCTTTTACATGGACTCAATTTCCGTTAATAAAATGCTAAGGAGAGTGGGATCTTCCGACTATTGGATTAACCTGTCAATTGAGGATTAAGCAGAAACTATCTTTATACTTATCTTAGTGCTGGAAACCTTTCTAAGACCTATCAGTTCCATTTCCTTGCCTCTCTAAGCAGTAACGTTTGAGACGGTTCTGTGTGTTGGCTTATTCACTAAAAGACCATTTGAGCGTCTACCATACGGGAGGTGCTCTGACGGTACTGAAGGCAGGAAAAGACAAAGCTGTTGTGAATCCATCCCTGACCTCACTGACAGTCTCTGCTTTTCAATGGAAGAACCCAGTTTCCTCACAGTTGATATTGGATCCATATGTCTGATTTTCACCCCTTCCATTTACTTGATTACTTATTTTACTCAGTTTCACTTCCTGCCCCAACCCTGATTTCCTGGCTAACACCCTTCCCCTCTTCAACCTGGGAGTCCTAGCTGTTCTTCCTCTTCTTAAGCTTACTGATGTGTTCCTCGCGCTCCATGAAGCACGTGTTTCTCTAAATGTGACAGTGAGGAAACCCTTTGCCACATCAAGTTATTCTATATCCCCACCCCTACCCCCACCCCAGGCCTGACTCAGATGAAACGTTAGGTTGGCACATTTAGAATGGTTTTCCTTCAGCACCACCCGCCCTCTGCCCCAAGATGCTCTTCTGGGAACATAATTACTCCTGGATTTGCTCAGAGGATTTACTAGATTTTATTTTAGATCACTCTGAGAATTTCCCCTGGATGTATGTCTCTTCTATTTCAAGAAACATAACTTTGCGTACAATCACGTGTTCCCAGGTAGTATATAATCATAGAGAGAGAGAAAGAGAGAGAGAGAGAGTGAAACCCCTTGGGCTCAGCATGAAGCAGGCCTGTCTACTCCTGCTCCTTCCCACATCCAACTTAGGGGCACTGTGTCCTATTCATAGTCTGTGTAGGCCAATTTTCGGCCTGTGTATTCTCTAACATACATATTGATTTATAATATGTTTCACCCTGTTGGGCCAGTAATAGCTTGGCTGGGTATCGAAATCCTGGTGTGCAGTCCTTGTCCTGAACTCTCTGTAATTGATTTTACTACAGTTTTCAGTGTTTCATTATGTTTTCCTTACACTGTTGATACTTAAGACAACTAATAGCAAACCTATGTCTTTGTTCTGTT
The DNA here is from genome assembly GCA_004023965.1 of Spilogale gracilis. Taxonomy (NCBI): domain Eukaryota; kingdom Metazoa; phylum Chordata; class Mammalia; order Carnivora; family Mephitidae; genus Spilogale; species Spilogale gracilis. The sequence goes on along the minus strand of PITA01020997.1, from coordinate 25,600 downwards.
AATAACTGGGTATTTGTGCCTGAAAATGTATTTGTCTTGTTTCTTTTATTTTAAGGACGTCTAAGCATATTGTTAGCCACTTCAATCTACTGATGGAATACCTCCTTAGCTCAGAAATCCTCATCTATTATCTGTTTAACTGTTTTTCCCATATATCCTTTTCCTGCCTCGGGCATGCCAGTCATATTATAATGGATTTCTCAGATCCATCTTTAGAATTCCCCTCTTTGTGTCCTGTCTTTCGGTGTTTCGATTCTTCATTTTATAGGCCACAAATTTCTGGTGTAACAGTGTCTATTTTTTCTTCAATTTATTCTTTGATTTGGTTGCTTTTCAGTTTTGTTTTGTTCTTTAGTTCAGGTCCATGACCCTGAAAAGAAAAGCAAGGGAATGTGTGTATCAGACTCCTCCTTGCTCTGACTGCTGGCCTGTCCACTGCAACTTCCTCAGCTAAGCGGTGGCGGACAGTCCCACCTGGGACGGGGAAGTGAAGGGAAACACAGATTCTCAGGCTTTTTCATAGAATCTCCACATAAATCAAGATGAAAGTTTAAAGGCAGAGCAGGCTAAACAAAATCTGAAAGAAATCAGAAAAGTCCTTTATAGCCATCAAGACACACACACGTTACATAAATCACAGGTCAAACAGATTATTGGAAACAATGTAATATTGGGGATTTTGTATAGAGATTTGATTTGCTGTCATTATATTATATTAGCAAATAAAACATCCTTTGGCATCTGGTGCTGAGAGCAAAGTCCCCCACCAGGTGGTTGGATTGAAAGATGGTTGTGAAGATGGGGAGCAGGGTGGGAAGGGCTGAATGTCCTGGAACCCATGAGAAAGGAGCCTGAACCCACATCCTACCCACCCCCCCCCCAGAATCTGTGAGGCCTACAACATGGGTCGCTTGTCTTCCCTATAGGACCTGCATCACAGATCCCCCATACCATGGCTGTGGCCCCATACCAGTTGTTTCAAAGCTGTGGCAGGCCACAGGCTGGCTAATCCGGGCCTCACCATGGCACACAGCCCACACCATTGCAGCGTCCACTATGGGACATGCACAAGGGCCAGAGCTGACTCAGGAGCATGGTGACAGTGTGGTAGGTGGCAGTCCACGGAGCCCCTCACCCACCTCCCGGCAAGACGAGTCCTCTCCACATTGCACCAGAAGTTGTCCTTTTCTTGGGCATGAGTGTTGCATGAGTGACCTGGGTGCAAAGTGAAAGTAAAGTCAGGCAAGAAGTATTTATGAGCTAAGAGGAGCTAAGGCCCCAGGACGAAACGTGAGTATTATGTTGAGGGTCAGAGATCCACTTTGTTGAAGAGCCACAGGCCGCAGTCAGCACAGTGTTCTTAAATCACATCTGCTGCCAGAAGTAGAACAGAGGTGCTAGGATTAGTGTTTACATTCAAACTTCGGGGAGTGCCTGGGGTGAGTCCTTCCCTCCTCACCCAGACCCAGGCCACACTCGCTTGATGGCTTTACCAGGCTTTACACCAAGTACAGCTTATATTGAATTTCTTTGTTTCTTGTTTTGAAGGTCCCTGAAGACGAGGCAACTACAAAGCAACCTTGAATAACAGGAATGTAGGAGCAAATGCGATTTGGGCATTTCCACATAATAAAGACTTCTAATAATCCCCAATGCCCAATTATCCTAACAGTCCCACCTAAGTTTTCACTCAGTGCATTATAAATGCAGACAATATCGACTTGGATAAAACCACAATTATTTAGGACACGGGTGATGCCAATCAAAGGAGACATGTAAGCAATTGACAGTCATAGTTTTTAGGACCAAGATTAGCCAAATACCAATTTTGTACTTACATAGAACCACTTAGTCAAGTAGTAAGGGCCTGATAAGGACAATATTCTCTGAGGAAAATGATATTTTCTGCATTTCTAGATCAAAACTATATAATCATAGTTAGCAGTAGGCATTACCTGGCAGTCTACTGTGTCTCCATCTTTCACCCCAGTCAGAAGGTGGTGATGTACAGTCTGGGGAAGGATGCCATCTCTCCATATGTACTTTTATTTGTTAGAGCAGAGAGGTCAAGGCCAACGGCAGAAGTGGTCAGAAATTGTAGGCATACCACCTGTTGGCTTTTATATATATATTAATTTTATATATATATTTATATTTATATATAAATATAATATATTATATTATATATGACTATATATATATAGTGAAAGTGGCAGCAGCACAAACCACAAATGCGGCTTCTGATAAATTTCAGCTCGGAAATAGTTCTACCTGAAACAAAGAATGCAGATCTCTTCCTTTTATCTAGTGCAGTTCCTTCTCCTTATATTTAACTCCACGATTTGAGGATAATATGAAGATAAGATTAATCAGAAGCACTTGAAAGGCCAAACTCATTCAATATTTTCTTTCTTTTTTTAAAAAAATGTATTTATTTATTTGACAGAAAGAAACACAGCTAGAGAGGGAACACAAGCAGGGGGAGTGAGAGAGGAGAGGCAGGCTTTCTGCAGAGGAGGGAGTCCGATGCAGGGCTTGATCCTGGGACTCCAGGATCATGACCTGAGCTGAAGGCAGGTGTTTAATGACTGAGCCACCTAGGCCCCCCAACAGTCAATATTTTCATATCAAAAACACACAAACAAATATCTTCCACTATATACAAATAATGCATATTTTAAAAGGAGGTAAGTAAACTTTGGCATCAAAAAGCCCACGTCTGGTGGTGGGCAGCTATCTACATGTGAGCTCTGATCCCCTCTGAGAGATGTGCAAAGGAATTTAAAAGAGAAGTCAGAAATTAGCAACCGTCCTCTCCACCACCGAGATGGAAGGAACAGGAGAACGAAGGAGAGCATGGTGAGCAAAGACACACGGTGCCTCTGGGGGTTCAGCTGCTAGGAGAGGCTGGGAGCGACGCGGAAGTAAGGAGAGTGGACACACCTTTGCAGGACAGGCCCGTAGAGTCAGTGCACACCTCCCAGCGGGGGCTCATGGCCCTCGGGATGTTCACCATCAGAGGCATGCAATCCAAAGACAGAGCCAGGCCCCTCCTGCTGCCTTCCTGCTCCCTTCTGGCTGTCACGGAGGACGTCCTCTCGGTAGGGGATGAGCAGCCCTGGCAGTCCCCGGGCCCCATCCACCTCTCAGGATCACTTAGTGCAGTGGTTCGTCACACGAAAGTACTCATACCTCTCACCCCGTTGCCTTTGCCCTCTCGCCTTATGGGACAGAGCGCCATTCGGCACATGGGGCCTTCCGTCAAGTTTGGGGGATCCACCTCGAGTAGATCTCTCTTTTCAATTTAAATATGTTTTTGTTTATTTATAGCATATGTCAAACATACAGAAAATAACACTCCTGTGTCCACTATTATATCAAAATTTACTATATGTTAATATTTTGATATATTAGATCCAAGTGACATTTTTTTAAAGCCTTGTGAAACTCATCTTATGGAGCCATACAGATTTCTAGAAACCTCTGTGAGATGTGTTCCTTTATGTGACCACCGGCACTCAGCAATGGCGGGGTCCCCAGGGATCTGCTCTTTCCCTCTGTCACTCCATCACTTCCTAGTCTTTAGGTGAATGGTATCTACATGAGTAGTTATGACTTCTAGATGGCATCTTATGGTGAACTTCTCCTGTTGGATAAGTTGACCCACAAACCCAAACTACCTTTCCAGTGGAAGGAGTCACCCTGGGCTGAACATGTGCAACTAAATGCTACAGTTCTTTTTTCATATATTTTATTTATTTATTTGAGAGACAGGGAGTGAGTGAGAGAGAGCATGAGTGGGGAGAAGGTCAGAGGGAGAAGCAGATTCCCCGTGGAACTGGTGGCTGGGAGACTGATGCGGGACTCGACCCTGGAACTCCAGGATCATGACCTGAGCTAAAGACAGTGCCTAAACCAACTGAGCCGCCCGGGTGCCCCTAAATGCCACATTTCTAAAACCTCAAAAGGCTACTCTGAAGGAAGAAGCTGAGGCTTATGAAAGCCTCATTTTATACTCTACACAAAATGTCACTGATAAAAATAATGACAACTCTACCTTTGGAATCACAAAAGGGAACTAGGACTGACCTAGGGAGAACCTGCACATGGAGGGAAGCAGGCTGGTCCAGAGTAGGAAGCGACTTCCCTGAGAAGAAGGCAGCCCCTGACAGCAGAGTCAGTGCTGGCTCCCTCACAAGTGCAGCCAGGCTGCGTGGACACAAACGTGGACCGAAACTGCTTGGGCTTTCTGTCTCACAAATGTGTCTTAACTTTTCTATTTACTGGGGCACAAGGAAAAGAGGTGAAAACTAGTGTCACTCCATGTCACCTCTGCAAAGGCTCTCTGGTTGTCCAGCTGGCGGGCAGAGGGAAAGGGTGCTGTCCAGTCCCCCACTGACTGGACGTCACTAGCGATGTTGGCCAAATGCATCCCTGTGCTCACACACAATATCTACACATACGCAGCCTCAATCAACACTCACTAAATTTTATTTCCTCCCTCCTTTCAGGAAAGCTACAAATACATACCAATGAAGACAGTTTTGAAAGCAGAAATATGTATGTGGGTCATGAAGACACCCTGTTAGCTTCTGCAACATTTCCTTCAAAGACCTCTCTATTCACCTCTTTGGGAGTGTGTTTAATCAAGCCCGTCTTTGCCATCTTACACCTGTAAAGATTCTTCAAAACTCAATTTCAGTGGTTATGTAAGATCAAATCAAATACTTTATCAAATCAATCCCCCAATTTTTTTAACCATCGCCTTCAGTTAAGTCATCCCCAGTGTTTCCCTATTATAAATAATACTGCATTGAACATCTTTGTACAAAATATTGGTAACATCTCTGAGTATATATTGGGGATAAATGTCTGTAAGAGACTCATTTTATAATTTCCTTACATCTGCTCATCCTTACAGATTTAGAGTTTTCAATTTAATAGAACATGTGCGGGGAAAAGAGATAAAGCCTTTGTCCCTGTCAGATATAAAAGGAGATCTGTATCCACATAATGTAACTGCAAACATTTATACCTGTAATTAACGGGTGAAAGGAGATGGGGGAAATCTCCCCAAAGAGAAAAGCAGTAGTTAACCATAGTTCTCTAAGTTTGGGCTCTATGTGAATGAACCCAAGTCTTTCCTGAGAGCCCATCACCACAAATTAGCCTTCCCACAGCTGTGGAACTCTAAGTCGTGCTCCCATATGTCCCAGTAACCCCAAACTTGGAATTTTATTTAAAATGCTGTGCTGTGTGCTTGAGAAAGGCACAACATCATTTCTATGGTATTCTAGCAGAAAGTGTGTAAGTTTAGTGCAATCATGACAAAGTATCAGGCAAACCTGAATTGAGAGACATTCACAAAATAACCAGTATTCTCCAGAAGTGTTAGGTCATGAACGACAAACACTGAGCTCCTAACACAGATTTGGGAGACTAAGGAGCCCCAGAAAATGTATGCAATGTGGTAACCTGAGGGGACGGGTTACTGGAACTGAGACAAGGCACGTGCAGGGTGCTGGAGGAATATGAATAAGATCTGTAGCTTAATTAAAATATGAATAAGACCTGTAGCTTAATTAAAGGTGCTATAATCATGTGCATTTCCTGGTTTTGATAATTACACTACAAGTATGTGTAAGGGAAGTTGGGGGTGAAATGGACATCACAATTCAGTACTATTTTCACAACTTTTATACAGGTCTAAAATTATTTCAAAATGCAAATGTAAAAGTCATCATAATAAAATATCCCTGAGTTGCTTGTGCATTCAGGAGCCTGGGGGAAGTCATGAGGCTTCTACAGAAGCTACAGAAACATATCTTGAATAAAAACCTCAATAGTTTCCACAGATAAAGTTCTCATGATCAGTTCACAACTGAGAAAAAAAAAAAAAATCAGGAAGCTTATGGGGAAACAAGGCACTATGAGCCAGACACAACAAAAAGAAAATGGAGCAACCAAAATAATAAATTTCACAAAGTCCTCAGATGATTAAATCACCAAAATACATAAAAACTTATTTAATAAGAAAAAAAGAGCATAAAAGTATGACAAAAGAGTAAGAGAATTTAAAAATAACCACAAAACTGGAACCCACACTAGATACCCCACGGCAACTTTGCAGAACACCAAAGACAAAGAGGACAACTTTATTACAGCCAGAACTGAAGTGTAACTCTCCACCTAAAACTGAATGCTCCAAAATACTATTTTTCAAGAAAGAGGGCAAACAAAGACATGTTTCTGCCATCAGAAGCCAAGAAGTTTACCACCTAATGAGGACAGAAGACAAAATTTCTGTGAAGGAGAGTCATCTGGACTGAAAGCTGAGTCTCAAAAATAACAATGGAAAATGGGGTACGATGGATTCTCTTCAAAATAGTCAAAGGTTCTGCCAACATAGTGTCAACTGCCAGGAGTCCCTGTCTTACAGAAGAGGGCAGTAGAAAGGTATTTTTCCAACAAATGTAAGATGAGAGAGGGCTTAGTACAGCTGGGGAAAAACAATTTGAATGGAATAACGGGGATGCAAGCAGACATGGAAAACAGAAAATGTTAAACATGATAAATCAAAGCAAATGGCACCTTAATGAAATGAGGATAACAAGGTCTAGCTTACATTAAGAAACAAAATACAGAAATAAAATATCAGAACATAAAAATGCCAGAGAGCATATGACTCAAGAGGGAGGTAATTAACCCTAAAGAATTCGAGGTCTCTTATGTCGTCTGGAAAGACAAGAACAATGTGTTTAATTTGGACTCAGTCATGTAAAAAATTCTTAAATCCCATGGAAACCACTAAAATAATTTAAATAAAGTATACAACTTCCAAATTTGTCAAGGACAAAAATAGAAAGAGAAAATGAATTTAAACAAAGAAATGGAGAGGGAAAGAAGATAAAGAATAGAAAGCACATCGTACAAGTAAATCTAAATGTATATGAAATCATTGAAAAATATGACTGTCTAGGAGAGCCTGGGTGGCTCAGTCAGTTAAGCTTCTGACTCTTGATTTCAGTTCAGGTCATGATCTCAAGGTCATGAGATCCAGCCTTGCATTGAGCTCTGCACTCAGTGTGGAGCCTGCTTAAGTTTCTCTTTCTGTCTCTTCCTCTGCCCTTCAGCCCACTAGTACACACTGTAAATAAATAAATAAGTAAATATTTTTTTTTAAATTTAAAAAACATGACCCTGTAGCTTAAAAATATTGCCACATTAGGGGCGCCTGGGTGGCTCAGTTGGTTGGGCGACTGCCTTCGGCTCAGGTCATGATCCTGGAGACCCGGGATCGAGTCCCACATCTGGCTCCCTGCTCAGCAGGAAGCCTGCTTCTCCCTCTCAGTCCCTCTGCTTGTGTTCCCTCTCTCGCTGTGTTTCTCTCGGTCAAATAAATGAATAAAATCTTTAAAAACATATATTGCCACATTAGTTTAATACAATATATCGATATGCTCTTAAAAATAAACATCCAAAAAAAGAAGCAACCAGAAAGTTTGGAATTAACACAGAAAAAGAAGGAAATAGACAGTGATTGATCTGAATAGAGACTCTTGACACCAGGAAACAAGCTGAAGGGCGTGGAAAGGGAGGTGGTTGGGAGGATGGGGTAGCCGGTTATGGGTATTAAGAAGGACACATGTTGTGATGAGCACTGGGTGTTATACACAATTAATGAATCACTGAACATTACGTCAAACACTAATGATGCACTATAGGTTGACTAACTGAATTTAAATAAAAATAAATAAACAAACAAATAAATAAATAAATGAAAAAGCACACTAAACAAATAAATGAAGCAGGTATGACCATGTTAACATAAAATAAAAATAGACGTTAAGGAGAAAGTCAATATTAATGAATAATTCATTATTGGATGTTGAAACCATTTAAGTTCTCAAGAATATACATAAATTTTAACCTATAAATGTAACAGTACAATTCCAAATTTTTTAAAAAAGCAAAAATTAAAAAAAAATAAAAATTTAAATAAGGTCAACTGAAATATCTACCATCACAGTAAAATTATGATGCCGCCGGAGGAGCCAGCCTCTGCAGAGTTGTGGGTCCCGAACCACGGGCAAAATAATGACATGGACACAGAAATCTAATGCAAGCTGACAGACCCGAGGTCAGTCAGGAGAGACCTATGAAGCAGGCTCAGCCGCACACTCTGGCTTTTTAGCACTGGCTTTCTAGCTCTAGCTCTCTAGCTCTGGCTTTGGCCCTCTTGCTCTACTTCTCTCTCCTCTTCTGTCTCTCTACTCTCTGTCTGCTTCTCTTTCTGCTGCTTGATTTGCTTCTCTGTTTCTGTCCCTCTTTGCAGGCTCTCTCGCTGTTTGCCAGCTCTCCTGCTCTCTCCTCTAAGGCTCTCTTGCTGCTTCCTCACAGGCTCTCTGCTGTTTGCCAGCTCTCCTGCTCTCTCCTCTTCTGTCTCTCTTGACTGTCAAGGGTCCCAGTCTTTTATTATTCCCAAGTGAGGAAGTTGGGTGGTGCATTTAAATCTTTAACTGCTTTTACACCCGCCCTAGAGACAGGATTAGTATTGTTACTGCAGGGTACAGAGTGATTGCTTAAACTCACAGAAGTTGAGACCATTGAGGCACAGGGATCAAGAAATACAGATAAGAGATACAGAGATATGATCACCAGGAGGAGGATTAAATGGAACTATATGTCTTGGATAAGCACAGGAAGGACATATTGCCCTGACCCACAGGGTAAGTGTCTTTTCGGATTCTAGGCAGAAAAAATCCAGAGGGGCTTTCATTCACATTCACAGGTACCTCCACCAAAGTTTTCCGGTGGCTTGGGCATGGAGGGAAGGGCGGATCACGCACCGTCCCCAACAAGATTATAATACACTTCCCCCAGCAATTAGAATATCATATTGAAACTCACTCCCCCTGGGCCACCTGGGTGGCTCAGTCATTAGGCGTCTGTGTTCGGCTCAGGTCATGATCCCTGAGTCCTGGGATTAAGCCCTGCATCAGGCTCCCTGCTCAGCCAGAAGCCTGCTTCTCCCTCTCTCACTCCCCCTGCCTGTGTTCCCTCTCTGGCTGTGTTTCTCTCTGTCAAATAAACAAACAAAATCTTTAAAAAAATAAAAAAAGAAAGAAAGAAAAAAGAAACTCACCCCAAAATTTCAGTATGTATACAATTTGAACAGCAGATTAACAGGCATGATCAATAAAATCTGACCAAGTACTAGGCTGTAAAGCAAGTCTCAAAAATTTCTAAAGATGTTATCATACAAGGAATAGTTGTGAGGGAGAAAGTTGTGGTGTTGGGACTTCTTTCTGTCAGATACTAGGATTCAGACACAGCAATGAACACGGGTGGAACTGGCCATAAAGTTGAAACATAAAAAAAAAAAGAAAAAAGAAAAATAATGGCCCAAAATAAGCAGAACATCTTCATGATCTTAGTATAGAAAAAGATTTTTAAGAAAGAAAAAAATACATATAAAGTTGACACTTCAAGGGAAAATATAGATTAGGCTATATTAGAATTAAGAACTTCCAAAAGGTCAATGCAGAAAGTGGGGGGAACATGCGAAAAACTGACAGAACATATTTGCAATGCATACAACAGCAATGAGGACCTGGATTTTGTAATCTAGATGCTGAATGTAATTCTTAAAGTAAATAAAGAAATCTAAAAGGAAAAAAAATGAGCGAAAGACGTGAACAGACAGTTCACAGAAGAAGAAAAACAAAACAAAATAAAACAAAAAATGAGCATATGAAGAAACAGTCCACCCTAGGCAAGTACAAATTCCACGTCAAGAAGCACAATTTCTATAACCATCAGACTGAAGTAACTCCCACATCCGCCAAGAGCAGGTGCTGGATATGTCAGTGGCACTGAGGGAAACTCACATGGCTAATGGACACGAGAGCCTTCAGGGAATCGGGCTGGTGTGTGCTGCCCAGCATGCCCACCTCCAGAAGGAAGGACTCCAGAGTATCCCTCCCATGGGCAGGGCACAGGTCCTAGAAGGTTGCTAGAAGGGGGTTTGTTGTAAGGAAACCTGGACCGAGCCACCGGTCGGTGGGAGCACCGTGGTATCCCTGTGTAGAAGGATGGCACAGGGAGGGAGAAGAAGTGAAGGACCACACACACCGGCCGGGAGGAGCTCCTGCAGGGGATACAGAAGGAAGAAGCACAACACAGCAGACTGTCCAGTAGGATGGTCTGCACGGTGTTACACCACGCAGAGGTGCGCGGTGTGAGGCTAAGGTTGCACTGGCAAGTCATAGCCCTGCAAGAGACAGTGGACATCCCTACCAGAAAATGCAAGGGGGAAGCCGGCATGCAGACAGGGTCAGAGAGGGAATCTGGAACCACTGAAGGCAGGGTGCTTCTGTTTCTTAAATTGGAGCGTGGGCTCGAAGGTGTTTGTTTCCTTTATTCCCCTTCCTTTGTATTACATTCACTCTTTTGACCACATGCTGCATTTCAGTAAGGAAAAAGGCCTCCCTTGTTATGGGTGTGATGATCAACACCATGAGAGGAACAGGGAAAAGAAGTAAAATGATGACAACACGTGGTTTCCCTTCTTAAGATGTAATCGAGTCCAGAGAGCAAACTTTCAGCTGCGAGAATTTGAAGATGAGTATTGCAGTAGCAGGTCAAGTGAAGAAGAAGTCGCTGCCGGGCTGGAGAAAGAGGAGCCACGGTCTGCCCTGCCCCAGCACCGGGGCCCCAGGACTCACGGGGAGAGAGCTCTCGGGTTCCTGCCCCAGGCCCGCCTGGCAGGGTTCACCGCTGGCCCGGGAGCCGTCCCCAGCTGCAGCAAAGGAGGAAAGCAGTAGGCTTGACAACAGAAGGAGACATTTTTCCAGGCTTGTAACCCTCCTGACATTTTCTTAGCAAAGATTTCTCCCAGTGCCCGGAGTGGGGTTGATGGCTGGGTTTTCAGAAGTCTCAAGGTTGTGCAGGGCGACTATTTATAGGGTAGATGTAACCGGTTTCAGCAAAGCCAAATGAGAGTGTCGGTTTAATCTTCCTGCCCTGTACTTCCTCCTGTGTCCAGAGGGCTACTCGTGGAAATCTATTAAAAGACTTCCTGATAAAAAAAAAAAAAAAAAAAAAAAAAAAAAAGTTGACATTTCACTTGGTCAAAATTGAAACCCCGAGGGATGGCCTCCATTTTTGATGAGCTGGGTCTGACCCGGCATCGCCTTATAGCTGAGCTACCCACACTCCAGCCTTCATGGCCGGCAGACCCGACGAGCCTGCTCAGCATCTCAGGGGGAGCAGGGGGAGTGGCATAGCCCTGAAAGGGAGGGCTGGACTAGCTACTGGCCTGCCCGGGTGAGCGTAGCCCTCCACCTGGACCCTGGTTCTCTCCACTCGCTGTGTGTCCACATCACAAGCTGAGCCCACACCCACTCGGGCAGGAGCTCTGGGGAGAAGGGCAGCACCCTTCTCTTATCCACCCTCCCTTGGCAGAGCCGTCCCCGGGGCCAGCGAGGGAGCCAGACACGCAAATGCACAGGGAGGCTCACGGCGAGGGCTCTGCCCTTGGAAATCTGAGGGCCATCCTCTGTGAACAACGGATCCTGGGCTTTTACACTTTGAGCGGGTCCGGCTCCTGCTTGGAGACAAACACTGCACACGCATCATCCCTTGTGTCGTCACAGCAGCCGAGGGTGGGCACCAGTAGCCCATTTCACAGATGAGACTGCCACGCAGGAAGGGGCCGTGAGCAGTGACTGCAGCCCGAGCTACAGGCTCCCGACCCACTCGTGCCGCCTCCGTGCTCCAGCCCGTGCACACCGTCAGCTGTAACATCATCTCAGTTAAAAGGTCTCACTACCTCACACGAGAATTATTTCTGACTAGTCAAAACAAGACTTGTATTAGGCGTCGTTGTTCCAAACGTCGCAAGACATCTTGAATCAATTCTCCACAACACGCAATTAAAACAAGTGTCATTTATCAACCAAACTGAGACTAAAACAACTCTTGTCCTGCCAAAATTAACTTGGAAAAAAATCACTGTTATAAAGACTCTTAAGACCATTTCTGAGCTTCTCAAGGTTGCCCAAACAAGAAAGGAAAATAAAATTAAGAGGGAAAACTAACACGAGCTCCCTGGAAGCATTAAAATGCAAAATAATGCTTTTGCCCTCCATCCCCTCCGAATGCAATGGCTGTTGACTCTTCCTTTATGTCAACAGACTCAGGTCCAATTAAAAAACCATCAGCCAACCACCCAGGGAGCGACCAAAGCTCCCCCAGTGTGGGCAGGACCCTCCCTGCCTTGGCCCACAGAGAGCCAAGGGCCGCAGGGAGCCCCGGGGGACCCTGGGGGGAGAGTCTGTGCTTGTTCAAAACACAGCCTGGACTTGGTTGCATCTACTGGTTCCACCCAACGGTCACTGACACTCACAGCCCTTAGCCTCGGTGCAGGAAGGGGTTTCTTTCCATCCTCAGGTAGAAATGTGGATAGAAAAGCCCTCTAGCTAGGAGGCAGGGCATCAGGGTCTTTAGGACAGCTGTCTGCCCATGGGACCTTCAGGGAACCTCCCCAACGCTCCCTCAACAGATACCATGACGTTGCCCAGATGTGGATGAAACCGCTTCACTCCACTAAACACATTCCAAATAGGTTTCATGCCCTCGTATCTCAAAGTAGATTTTCCAGACACTCGCTCTGGGCCAAGCAATTTGTTAAAACCATTGGCATGTGTTCTGAGCAGTCCTATAACAGTACCTACAACATTCACTTCTATTTGCTAGCCCATTTTACAGATCAGGGGGCTAGGCTCCAGCCGCTCAGCAGTGAGGCCGGGACCCACAGCCCAAGCCCCGATGGTTCCTCAGCCTGCTCTACCGTCCCATCCCCAAAACGATGCCAATCCTGACAAAAGCTGTACCACGGCAATTGGTTTAAATATATCTTGAAAGTTTTCTAAATACAAATTGCTTGACTATCATGTCCTAAACTCAGCTGATTCTTATTTCACATTCCTCTTCATGAAGAGAACAGGCTTACAAAAAACCAAAGCAGTGGGTTGCTCTTGTATCTGGAAACACTTGAACGTACGAGATGTTTGGGGTTGCTTGGCCTTCCCTCTGATAGATGAAGTGATCAGGAGAGAGGGCAGCGCCTGTTCTGGGAGAGACTCAACAGCTGCTGCCCACAGAATCCCCTCCGAGAGAGGGGGGCATGTTCCTGCATCCCCCGGGCCCCCACCTCCCTGCGGCTCAGACAGGGACCCACAGGCCATGGGCACTAGCCAGCTGTAGCTCAAGTCCTGAGGAAATTGTGTCCACATGCCTCTCTGGGAAAAATGAAAGACCAGACACTTCACATCAGCCTGTTAGTGGGGTCAGATAAAGCCTGAGCTCTGGATTAACTGATCCCCCCACACAATATCCAGGAAGCATATTCCACCCGTGTTGGGTTTAAATACTTTAAAATAGGGATGCCTGATCAGGGAAATTCAAATCAAAACCACATTGAGATACCACTTTACACCAGTCAGAATGGTCAGAATTAACAGGGCAGGAAACAAGTGTTGGAGAGGCTGCAGAGAAGGGGGAACCCTCTTACACTGTTGGTGGGAATGTGAGTTGGTGTGGACACTCTGGAAAACAGTGTGGAGATTCCCTTAAAAATTTACACTAGAGCTACCCTATGACCCTGCAATTGCACTACTGGGCATTTACCCCAAAGATACAGATGTAGTGAAAAGAAGGGCCATATGCACCCCAATGTTCATTGCAGCAATGGCCACAATAGCCAAACTGTGGAAAGAGCCAAGGTGCCCATCAACAGATGAATGGATAAAGAAGATGTGGTCCATATATACAATGGAATACTATGCCTCCATCAGAAAGGATGAATATCCAACTTTTGTATCAACATGGACTGGACTGGAGGAGATTATGCTGAGTGAAATAAGCCAAGCAGAGAAAGTCAAGTATCGCATGGTTTCACTTACTTGCGGAGCATAAGGAGGAACATGGAGGACAAGAGGAGAAGGAAAGGAAATGTGAACTGGGGTAAATCAGAGAGGGAGATGAAGCCTGAGAGACTGTGGACTCTGAGAAACAAACTGAGGGTTTTGGAAGGAAGGGGGGTGGAAAGGTGGGTGAGCCTGGCGGTGGGTGTTAGCGAGGGCACGTATTACATGGAGCACCAGGTGTGGGGCATAAGCAATGGGCCTTGGAACACTGGAAAAATAAAATTTGATTTTAAAAAAGGGGCACCTGGATGTCTCAGTCAGTTAAGCGTGTGCCTTCAGCTGAGGTCATGATCCCAGGGTCCTGGCATTGAGCCCCTCCTCAGTGGCTTTTTCCTCTCCTTCTCCTCCTGCTCATTCTCTCTCTCTCTCTCTATCTCTATCTCTATCTCTATCTCTATCTCTATCTCTATCTCTCTCCATCTCATTCTTTTTCTCAAATACATAAATATAATCTTTAAAACAGAAACAAAAAGAAAATTCTTAAAATACTATTTTTCAGAAGGAACAAAATGAAGAATTTCAAATGTAAAGCAATCAACCAACTCCACAAAAAAGCACACACCCTTTCTCCTGTAATGAGAAGCATAGAAGTATATTCTCCAATCGCACCCAGCTCATTTATAGGCATAGATCACAGAATCAGAAGAAAATACATCCAATATAGAATGATTAAGCAGGCAATGACAGAGCATAGGACTCCCTGTGAGCGGTCTTCCTTCCCATCCAGGGGAGAATGCTAATTCAGTGGGGATCTTAACTTTTGTCCCATTGAACATATCTGTGACATAGATAAGATTGGTCACTGCAGGGATCTGTCCAGTTGGGACATCATCTGGGAATAAGCCAACCAAGACCCCTAAGGTAAGTCAGTATTTGAATTGATTGATAGAATGAATCCAAAGAAGACTGTGGGTAAAGAAAGAAGTGAAGGAGGGATGAGGCAGGGTGTGTAGCATCAATAGAAAAGAGGATTGTTGGAGAGTAAGATGAAAGAGAGTACCTGATGCATCCTGTTTGCTGGCTTGAGTGATTCTCCTTCATCAGTATGTACATGATTGCTAACAGGCTCACGATCCAAAAAATGCATGTCAAATTTACTTGGCTTATAAAGCATTTATTGGCCATAGATTACTTATGACAGATATTCAGAAGGTATCTGGTTCTGACTTTTGTTTATCATAATGTGTCATGAAAAAATGAGAGAATGTATCATACAATGCCTTCATTTGTTCATCCAGAGGGCAGTTTTGAGGGCCCAGACTGAGCTGGGCATAGTTCGAGAGCTAGGAGGTGGCCCAGGCGGACAGAACAGGGAAGCCACCAGGCTTGTGAGCTTGTCCTCCACGAATGCTGCGTTGGCCAGAATACAGCTCTCACAAGCCTGCAAAGAGTATCTCTCTGTACCCATAGCTCTGTCCGTACCTATATTTCCATGTACCTGTTGAGTCTTCTTTCTTAAAAAAAATTCCTGGAGCAATACCTACTTAGATCTGATGGACCCCAGACCTACTTCAGAGAATAAGAGGCTCCTCTTGTGGTCCAGGGAGCTAGGAGCTCAGGTCTAGAACCCCCACATTTTGCCTGACCCCCTTTACGTGGCGGAGCCGGGCCTTCCTCACCCGTGCGGCTCCCGTGGTCATCGGCCAGGAGCAGGGCACCACTCACACACGGGAGGAAGAACCCGCCACACTGGGATTGTTTGTCGTTGCGCTCCCTCTGTCTTCATCTACACAGGCATTCACCTGCTTTCAACGTTCTCCACATGCAGAGTGAACCTGTAGTTCTGCGCAGAGACCCAACCACAATCCACGTAGGCCTCTCCCAGGCCTGGTCTGTCTTGGGCCTTGTTGTGCCTGAATCGTGCACCCTTCAAATTCCTATGTTGTAGCCCTACCACCCAGGGAAGCTGCATTTGGAGATAGGGTCTCTAAGGATGCAATGAAGGATACATGAGGTCATAAAATAGGGCCTTGATCAGTAGGATTAACATCCTTATACGAAGTGACACCAGAGGGCTCTCTCTCTCTCCCCCCCCCCCCATCTTCATGGGCATGCAGGGTGGCAGGCCACATGAGGACACAGAGAGCAGGCAAGCCAGGAAAAGCACTGTCACCAGAACCCTGATTCTGGACCAATGGCCAGAGCTGAGAGGACACAGGATGGCAGTCACTGACCTAACAAGTGATGATTCAGGGACCCGGTTACCTAGGAGGTGGAGGAGGGGATTCTGGAAAGAGACAGTCATCAGGGATGGTGGGAAGGGTGGTGATTTGAGGAGTCGAACGGATATCCAGTTATCCATTGCCATGACATCCCTGAATTGGGAAGAGGTACGCGGTGTCCTCGTCCTCTCATCCAAGCAAATTCTAGCATGGGGCCAGGGCTGAGGAACTGTGAGCTCGGTGTCCAGGGCACAAAACAGAAGGGGCGCCCTGCCCAGGGCCAGCCGTGCCTGGCCCAGAGGGGGAGGGTCTCCTAGAGGTGCCATCTGGTGCATCACCCTCCTGCCCCAGCACAGCTGCCTTCAGATTGGGAGCTGTGTTACCGACGAACAGCATCTTTGAGAGGCTGCGGAAATCCGCGATGGGCTTGCTTCTCCCCAAGCCCTCTGCCAGGCCCACACCTGCTGCGGCAACACACGTGAGACGGCCACCGGGGAAGCAGCCCCAAGAAGGGATGTTTCAGATGGAGTCGTGGTCAGGGGGAAGGCAGAGCGGGGCTGGCTTCGGGGCTGTCCAAGCAACTATTACTGAGACAGGGATTGGGAGGAGAAAGACTGAAGCAGCCTCGTCTGAGCCCACAGCTGGGCGAGGAGCTGCTGTCATGTGGAAAGTATCACGCTCTTGTGTCCCACATGCACGGTGCCTGGTTGTTGCCGCAAACCCAAGAAAGTCATCCCGAAGCTCAAGGAAACACGCAGGGCCCGGGCATCACAGCTGCCTGGCTGTGTCAGGCCTGACATTAGGGTCTTGTCCTCTTGAAACATAAATATATTTATTTGCTCTCAGATTCAGAGGAGAGTGCAAGGGGATGATGCATGAGACCTGCCGGGATGTCTCCTTGGAGGGAAGTGTCACCAAAGGGGGACAGGCAACGAGCAATCTCTCTATTCAGAGAGAGCAGAGAGCATGGACCACAACACCCAGTCCCAGCACGATGAGGATTTACAGACACAGAGAGTTTCCTGTTAGGATGGCCTCCCGCAGGCCGTCCCGTGAGGACCCTGAGGGCTGATGGGGCACCCAGCTCCCACCAGCTCAGACCGTCGGCAGTGTTCGGGCGATGCATTTCTTCTGCCTTAAAGTAACAGGTCCACAAGACAGGTTTTAAGGTTAGACAACATCTACACATAAATGCTTCTCCAAGATCATTATTGTGTTTATAATCCCCTAATGATTTTTCTAATAATGCTAACATCAAATTTTACATTCAACTTAGCAGGAAGCACATTTCACCTCCAGATTACTGCTACTAAAAAGAAGACGATTGAGACAGAAGAGGGATGTAAATCTTGCTTTTTCCAGAATCTCCTTTCGCGGTGAGCAGAACAGAAGTCCAGCTCCTGCTGTGCCCCAGAGAGGACCACACGCAGCTGGGTTGATCTGTACGCAGTGCTAATTTTTTCTATGGAAATTATGCTTCCTGATGATATTTTGTTACTGAAAATGTGTAGCCACAAACCAAGAGGACCAAGAAAGGAATACCTAGCTTTCATTCCGTCCTGATCGGCAGCCCCCGAAAGGTCTAAATAATTTGCCAAAGGATGAAACTTCTAACAGCAGAGGATGACACCCACGGAAGCCCCCTTCCAGCAGGTGAGGGGCCACACCGCAGAGCGAAGCCCACACAGCCTTGCCTCTTCTGAGGCACATTTCTGTGCCTTCCTTCTTCCATCTGAAAACAACGTCCCTCCTGGTTTTAGAGTCTCTCCCCCTAGCAGTTTGCTTTATAATTGTGAAACTAAGGTTGAAAAGAACATGGAGGAGGGAAGTCGTGCAGCCGCGGGCCTCCCGTCACCTCTTCCCTGGGAGGTCGGGCAGCTTTGGCGGTCGTGCTGGGGGCGGGCTGATCCCCAGAACCGGTGAGCACGTCGCCCACTGTGCCAGGGACCCGCTCCTGGGCTCATTCCTGTGGCAAAAACGTTTGTTCCAGGCACACGGCGTCCCTTAGAGAACCGAACAGCCAAAGATCCCTGATCCCTCCTCTTTCCTGGAGGTGACATTTTGGGCGAGAGGAAAGGACATGCCCTAAACCATAAACACGCAAATAAACAGAGGGTCTGCATGTGCAGTGAGGCAGGGAGGGGGGTCAGAGGAGCAAGCGGGGTGGGGGCATGGCGGCTCACGGAGAAGGTGGCTTTTCAAAAGGGACCTGAGACACGCCTGCCGAGGCGGGAGATGTGGGTCATGCTGGAGAAAGTGAGGGGAGCAGAGTGGAGCAGGGGGGCTCGGGGGCCACAGGTGAGGCTGAGGGCAAGACCAGGCCACCACAGCCCGGGGGGGAGGCGGGGATCGGGGAGCGCTTACTGGATGCCGCCCAGTGACTGAGTCACACAAGCGGGTAACTTCTGGAAAGACCGGAATAGGGCTCAGCCCTTAAAAAGAAGCTCCGGCCGCTTGTGACAACATGGACGGAGCTGAGGACATCACGTCCAGTGACGCAAGTCAGAGAAGGCCACGTGAGCTCCCCTCCTTGTGTGTTCTGAAAGACCAGACACAAGGGCAGACCCGCAGGGAAGGAGAGGGGAGTGGTGGTCACCAGAGGCAGGGGTGGGGGAGCAGAAGGGGAGGAAGATGAGCGAAGGCACAAATTCTGTTGTAGGGTAAGTCCCAGGACATCGTGGATGCGAGCGGGCCACAGCTCCCGGGGCTGGATGGCGCATTTGATCGTTGCTACAGGAGTAAATCTTAAGAATTCTCATCACTAGAGACATTTTTTTTCTTTTTTTAACATCTGTCTGCAGTGCTGGGTGTTAACTAAACTCACTGGGATGCTCATGTCAGAGCCCTGGGAGTCGCATCCCTACGCTGCACGCCCTGGGCCCCTACAGTGCCGCCTGGCACTTGCATCGCCGTAAAAGGGGAAAGGAGGGAGGGAAGGAAAAGAACGTGAGACACACAGCCTGCGCAGTACCGGAGGAAGGGTGCAGCGGCGGGTGCGGAGTCACAGGGACGGGGCGCCCGCGGGACGCAGCCAGAAGCAGCGGGCCGAGCTCCCGCGACGGTGCAGAGCCACAGGGAGCCAGCGCACGTGCGGACGACGTTTCCGGCGCCGTTCAGGGTCCCCGAGCTCCCGAGCCCCAGTTTGTTCCTCCGTCCCAGATTCGCGGGGTCACATCGTGGGGACGCTCGGAGCCCATCCACAGCGGACATTGGACGTTTGCACGCAGCGCCGAGACTTGGCGGGAATCGCGCCTGGGCCCACGCGAGGGGTGAAGTTCACGTCGTCCTCAAGCAGTTCCGGAAGACCGAGGGGCAGCACGGCGCGGGCCGCATGACCGCGTGTGTAGGAGCATCTGTACCCGGTTGGACCTGGAGGAAAGCAGTTGTGTGAAAGATGCACAAACCTTCGCCACGTGGGCGACTGGCAAGGACACGGCGTGTCAGCCACGGGAGCGGCAGCGAGCCTTCTTCCTCCATCTGCCGTTTGATTTATTTGTCTTTATAATTTTGACCTGTCATACTGCATTACATCTTCGAAACCACTGGTTTAGTGCTGTGAGGACAGTGACAGTTCTTTTACGAGCAGTTAAAGGCACTTGTGTGTGCTCGTGGGGAGAAGCTCAGTAACAGTGACCCTTCCTCCACCGCGGAGCGGGAGTCCTGGGGCGTCTCCCCAGGTGGCCTTCCGACCCAGACGGTGCCCACTGCGCAGGCGCCCCTCAGCCCCTTCCCCGAACCCGCAACGGGGCGCGTCGCTACCAGGCCAGGTTGCCGTCGGCGAAACTCCTCTGGGCCGCTGTGACCTAAAGGCTGCGAAACGGTGAGCGTCCCGCTGGGACCAGGAGGCCGTAGACACGCTTAGGGACCCGTGGCTCTCTTCCTTTACAGATGCTCTTGGCTTTGTGGTTTTGCTTCAGTTCTAATTAAAAAAGAAGAAAGAAGAAGAAGAAGAAGAAGAAGAAGAAGAAGAAGAACAACAACAACAACAACAACAACAACAACAACAACAACCACCTGTTTTCTGTCAGCTTTGCTTTAGGAATGACCTTGAGTGTGGCCTCCGCTAGTAAGGAAAAGGCAGGACTGGCCCGCGTCAGCACGTGGTTGCGCGGCACCCAGCGGAGAGCACTTGCCACAGGGCGGCTGGCGGGTCCTTCTCCTGGAGTTTAGTGGAGAAGAGAGTCACCGGCAGCACGGAGAAACGGCTCTGGGGTCAGAAGGCCCCACGCTGGGAGCCCCGGCGGAGCTCCACCCAAGGACACCCACGGATGGCCAATCCACTGGCCTCCCATTCTCAGCTCCACGGGCTCCCCGGCAGGCACAACGGGTTTACGCGAGCTTTATTTGAGAAATAAAATAACTTGCGTCAACACTAGGGAGCGTTGGGAAGAGGAAGCCCTGGTCCAGAGAGCCTACGCCCTCGCCCCGTTCCAGAAACTCCTCCGTGGGAAGCGTGCGCCAGCCAGGAGTCCCAGGACGCGACGGTGAACGCCTGGGGCCCCCGTTGGGCAGCAGAGGCCAAAGCCAGAGCCCCAGGGCCGGCCACGGCTGCACCGGTGTTGAAGCCTTTCCTTGAAGACGCGGCCGGGAGGCCCTCTTGCCGTCTCCGTCCACCGCCGCACCCAGGCCCGGGCGTCCGGATGGGCTCGTGGATGCGCGGGGCTGTGTCTGATCTCAAGCACAGGCCGTGGTTGTTCGCGCCATGACACGATGATCGTGACCATTTTTTTCCTTCCCTAAAGGGTCCAAGTGGAAGAGTAATGGGAGGCTAACGCCAACACCCAACGAAGAGTGGTTTCGAGAAACGGGGCTCTTTTCTGCTGGAGGGGATGGCTCAGAACCTGACGGCGCTGGCCGTATCTCCCGTCTCCCGGTGGGTGCCCAGGCGCACGTCTGGGGAGCCTCGCCTACGGTCGTGCCGCTGGACACTTTGCTTCCGCGGCGGGACCAAGGAGGCTTCCAGAAGAGTCCGATCCGTTCCCTGGCCCACTGGCAGCCCAGGCCGCCCAAGACCCCAGGAGCAGAGCCAGGTACCGGAGCAGGAAGAGCGGGAGGAGGGGCAGCGCGGCCACAAACAACCCTTTCATTTTCATTTTTAAAACCCTGTCACGCCGGCGGGTAATTGTAAGAAACCTAAGAATTGTAGGAAAGTCCAACATTTATGAAAACAAACTAAACGTTTATGAAAATGTGCTCAGAATATCAGCCTGTTATATGTAATAACAAAAACACTCATTTGGTGTATCCAATGTTGTTTGGACAAGATTCAATTCTATTTTTAGGAGATTTCAATTTCCTTTCCCATAAACTCCATGAAATATAGTATGTGGCATATTTATAGTGACCCTTTTGAAGAGTGTTACACTTTTAGGCCCTTTAATAAGTCTAGATGAGATGGTCTCCCCCTCACCTCCCTGCGCAAATAAATAGATGGCCGTGACAATCATTGGAATTAGACGCCGTGTCCCTCTGCCGCCCGCGGTCCCCATCACAAGGCTCCCCAGTCCCTAGAACAAAAGCTCTCTAAAGATGGTTCTAAGCAATAAAGACAATATTCAGGGCCATCTGGTGATTCCATTCAATTTATTTCTTTGACAAGACTTATAAATAAGAAAGCATAATTTCCAGAAGCAATCATGAAATCTACTATGCAAACTACACGCCATAGCCCCCTCTGCAGCGGCCCCTTCTAGTGCTCATGTGGGCCCCCTTACATCACCAGCCTTTACAGCACTCTGCATTTTCAAAGCACTCTGCAAAATGAACCAATTTATTCTCAGGGAGAGGACGGTAGTGCTGCCCGGAGTGCGGTGGAATGAACCAGTAGGGGCTCTTCCACATCTGGGGAAAGCCCTACGGGACATTCGCTGCCAACCCCCCCCCCCCCGTGGTTCTGGGGCTGTCCATCTCCCGTGAGGTGAGCCCTGGAGACGTGACTTCCCACACACCCTCTAGTTGTGTCCCCATGGTGAGGGGACAGCAAAGTCACCGCCTCTTCCCCGGTACAGCCCAGGGCTTCTTCCTGGGACCATCAACAGCACAAGCCGCAGGGGCCCAAATGGCCAGTGACCGGAACTGTCCACCTCCCCCTGGTGATTCCCCATCACTGAACTGGGGCCCAGGTGAGTTCCAGAGGTTTCTCTCCATGAACATCCCAGCTGTGGAGTCACATGAGTGTGGTCTGTGGCACAGACATGAACTCATCCCAAGGACCGGAAATCATTCAAAGCATGTTAGGGACCCTTTGAGATTATTATCCCCTAGGGATTGTGATAATGAAAAAAGTATTTTTGATTTTTAGAGAATTTTTTTCAAGTATAATTAACATACATTATCATCGGGTGTACAATAGCAATTCTATACATTACTCTGCGCTCATCATGGCAGGTGAACTCCCAATCCCCATCCCCTGTTTTCCCATCTCCCCACCTCCCCTGTAGTGACCATTAGTTTGTTCTCTGAAGTTAAGAGTCTGTTTTTTGTTTGACTATTTTTCTCTGTTTTGTTTCTTAAATGCCACATATGGCTGAAATCCTATATTTGTCCTTCTCTGCTTGACTCATTGCATTTAGCATCGGAGCTCCATCATGTTATCACGAATGGCAATATTTACTTCTGTTTCATGCCTGAGTAATATTCCGATGTGTGTGTGTGCGTCCCTATGCATATATACATCTCCGGGTTTCTCTGTCCATTCATCTGTCAGTGGATACCTGGGCTGCTTCCATGACTTGGCTACAGTAAATAATGCTGCAATGAACTTATCTTTTAGAGTCAGTATTTTCATTTTTTTAAGTAAATAGTGATTGCTGGATCATAGGGTTGTTCTATTTCTAACTCTTTGAGGGATCTCCATACTGTTCTCCACAGTGACTACACCCGTTTGCATTCTCACGAACAGTGCATAAGGATTCTCCTTTCTCCACATCTTTGCCAACACCTGTTGTTTCTTGTGTTTCTGATTTTCTGCTTGTAGTTCTAATTGGCATTAACCTGACGATGAGTGATGTTGAACATCTTTTCATGTGTCTGTTGGCCATCTGCATGTCTTTGCAGGAAGAACATCTGGTCATGTCCTCTGCACATTTTAATTGGATTTTTTTTTTTGGTGTTGAATTGCATATGTTCTTTATATATTTTAGATATTAACCCCTTAGAGAAATGTGTTTTAAAAGGGTCTTGCCCATCCAGGCCATGGAATGCCACCTGGAGTTAAAAAGAAAGGACCAATGACAAACACAACAACCTAAGTGAATCTCAAGGTATTAGTATTGAGTGGGAAATAGTCCCGAATGCTTCCATACTGCATGAGTCTATTTATATAACATTCTTGAAGTGACCCAGTTTTAGGAATGGGGAGCAGATTGGTGGTTTCCAGGTGTTGAGGAAGGGCAGGGCCGCGGGAATAGTGTGGCTATGAGAGGCGGAGCACTGGGGAGGCTTCTGGTGGAGGTGTCAGCTGCGCCCCTATCCTGGCGGCCCACACTAGAATCGGTCCAGGTGGTGAATTGCACAAAACTAAATGGACACACAATGGACACATGCGAAACTGGGAGATCAGGCCAGGACGGTGGATTATGTCGATGTTATGATCCAGCAGTGATTTCGTACTATGTTTATGTGAGATGTTTATCATCGTGGGAAACTGGGCATGAAGGATCTCTCTGTATTATTTCACACAACCTCAGGTAATTCTAAAATTATCTCAAAATAAAGTATGAAGTTGAACTGAAAAGTATACTGTGCCCCAGGACCTTGGTTCGACCTTGGGCAGTGGGCATTCCACTGTCAACTTGCATGCGTGGTCACCCTTCCTGTCCAAAGCAGACGGTGGCCCATATCCTGACACGTGCAAGGCTGGGGAAGGCTGGCCCGTGGGGTCACGCAATGCTCCCCACCCCTCCCCCGGCTAGAAAGCAGTGTCTTCCGGTTGTCCTCTGGCCAGATCCGACCCTGTGGAAAGGTGTCTAGATGTTAGTTCCCTATCATTATCAAGTATTGTCTGGATCTTACTGGGGGAAATGTTTCCAGAACACTAAGCCAATCTGAACACCTTGGGAGTACCTGGGAAGGGTCATGGACAGCCCTGAGAGCAGGTCCTAATACTACAGCCAGTATCATTCCATAAAGCATAAGAGGGATCAGGCTCTTATCCCAGTGCCCCCAAAGACCCCCATTTCTTTCTTCATAAATACCCAGACCATACCTCCATGATCCCACCAAGGCCACACCAATGGACCACCTCCCTGACTGCTTGCCCTCTCATCGATCCATTCCAGACACAGTACCTCTTCAGTTTTCCTGATGGCCGCACACTTCTACTTCAGGGCCTTTGCACATGTTTCTCTATCCAGAAAGTTTATCTGTTAGATATCTGCAGACTGGGACAGATCCAGGTTTTGGATGACAGAAGCTTATACAAGGGTTGAGGCGGGAGGAGAACGGGCATTTTTAAAGAAAATATACAAAATTGCCAATGAAAAATTAGACACAAAAGTAGATATTTATTTAGAAGGATAACATAAAACAAACTACAAATTTTGAAAGTTTGATGAAAACCACATATATCACAAAATACAAAACGATAACACGTCTTATTAATCAACTTCTAGACACACTTCTATAATACCGCTTTCCACATTTTTATTGCTTCTTCTTATGACAAAGATTTACTAAACATCATTTTTGTTCAGAGAATAGATTGATGATATCGTGCATCTGATTGAAAGCTGGCTTTTTATCTTTGATGTTTGGGGAGTGGCAATGCAGCAGGTCTCCCCTCTACAAACAGATGACGCGTGGTAAATCCCAATTTGGTCTCTTCCCATTTTTACAAAGAAATAGAAAGAAGGAAGAGGAAGTCTCTTCCATCAACCATGGGGTGTGCCGTCGTGGCAGGAACAGTCCCTGAAAGGCAAGGGCTCCTGTTAGGAGCAAGCCTGGAGGACAACCCGATCACCCACAAGCAATATTGGAAGCAAGTCCTGGCACTGTGTGTGTGAGACCCGATTCCAGTAGCTTGCCCTGCCACCAGCCGGTCCCTGGGACCTGGAATTTCATGTTGGGAACCCAGCAAGGTGGCCCATGGGTGATGGGCACATTCCCCACCAGCTGGTCCCTGGGACCTGGAAACTTCATGCCGGGACCCCAGCAAGGCGGCCCATGGATGATGGGCACATTCCCCACCAGCTGGTCCCTGGTACTGGAAACTTCATGCTGGGACCCCAGCAAGGCGGCCCGTGGGTGATGGGCACATTCCCCACCAGCTGGTCCCTGGTACTGGAAACTTCATGCTGGGACCCCAGCAAGGCGGCCCGTGAGTGATGGGCACATTCCCCACCAGCTGGTCCCTGGTACTGGAAACTTCATGCCGGGACCCCAGCAAGGCGGCCCGTGGGTGATGGGCACATTCCCCACCAGCTGGTCCCTGGGACCTGGAAACTTCAT
>PITA01020996.1:0-33698 GCA_004023965.1 Spilogale gracilis | reverse complement strand
ACTGAGGGGCACCTGGGTGGCTCAGTTGGCTGCGTGTCTGACTCTTGGTTTGGGCTCAGGTCATGATCTCGGGGTTTCGGCTTGGGGTATGATCTTGGTCTCTCTCTCTCTCTCTCTCTCTAAATAAAATCTTAAAAAAAAAAAAAAAAGCAAGAAAAAGATTGAGGCAGCTTTATGCATGATGCCATGGAAGGATAGCCAAAGTATACTAGTATACTTTTTTACTTTTTATTATTTTTTAATTTTTTTAAAGAAATCTCTACACCCAACATGGGGTTTGAACCTATGACCTTGAGATCAAGCGTCACATGGTCCACCTACAGAGCCAGCCAGGTAGCCCTCAAGTATACTCCTAAGTAGAAAGAAGGGAATCTTCTAAATATTGTATGACTACCTCTGTGTAATATAAAGGTGAGGTTATAGAGACTATTTCCAGAATTTTAAGAACTATTAACACAAGTTACCTCTGGGGAAGGGGAATGGAGAATCTTCCACCACTTGCATTTTTTACTGGAAGCATGTATTACGTCTATATTTTGAAATAGTTAAAATACCATTTATGTTTTACCTTCATCTTTTATATATATTAAAAATACTGTGTCAATAATGGGGGAGGCTGTGCATGTGTGTGGGTGGGGGCCATAGGGAAATCTCTGTACCTTCGGCTTAGTTTTGCTGTGAACATAAATCCGCTCTAAAAAATAAAGGCTATTTAAAAGGAAAAAAGAAAAAGAAAAAAAAATGTGTATATTTTCCTGCCCCAGAAATTTCATGAAACCAACACAAAGGCAGTTGAGTCCGCCTTTGAAAGAAATAGACTTGACCTTGGACTTTGGGTTTCTTTAGTAAGAAAACACCTCTGGAAGGAAGTGAAACACAGGGCGGGCTGAGACGGAGTGGGGGCACTTCCTGCTTATCTGCAATTGAAGGAGCTTCTGTTCTTAAAGGCGCAGGAGCACAGTTACTAAGACTTCACCCATATAATCCTAAATCAAAGGGACTGTGGACAGGTCTGCCATAGGCCTTCTTTCTGGAATGCAACTGAGGCACACACGGAGTTCAATTACAGAAGCTGTGTCGTTCGTGTTTCCCTGTAAAATGTGAGCCCAGTGTTACATTTTGGTGAACCGAATTATATTTTCAGCGAGGTAGAGAAGCTACTCTTTGAATCCTGCAACCATGTGTGTATATGTCTGAATATTCACATATTGGATTTCTCTAAGTAGATGCACCTCTAGCTGGCTTGAACCACCAAAAAAATGTTCATTTGTACGGATGCCTCATTTTTTAAATCTTACCAGTATTTTGCACCTGTAAGCTCATTCTTGCCCCCCGGCGGCCCTAGAGGGGTGTGACTGGGCAACTGGCATCCCATCTACACATGAAGAAACAGGACACGTGGTTAAGTGACTCATCCAAGGTCTCTGGGCCTGTAGCCAGGCCAGGTGGCAGGAGAGGAGCTGGTGGTTTCCGGGAGTTTCATCATCCTTCCCTCCATTCCTGTGCACGGGACTTTTGCAGACTTCTCCTGTGCCAACCTACAGTGCAGCCCTGAGGTGAAGAATGAGGGGGGAGGGTGCCATGCGGGTAGCAGATGGGGTGAGCCTGGGAAAGCAGGTGAGGTGGGTACCCTCTCAGCCGCTCAGCGAGCCCCACCCCCACCCAGTGGGTTTCCAGAAAGGAGGGAGGAGCCACAGCGGAGGTGGCTGTGGGGAGGAAATGGGGCGCATTCACAGCCTGCCCGGCCAACTGCTACTCGCCTGTATGGATTATGGGACAATCACATAACTGCTTTTGTGGAAGTTGAGCGGAGTAGCTTTGCGCCCACCCTTCTCCCCTTTCCCACTGCTTCCTGCCAGGGCCCAGAAGGCCTTAGATGTAACCCATCAAAATGCAAAACAAGCAGTTAAATTGGAATTTCAGATGAATAGCAAAGACTTTGGAGGATAAATTATCCCATGCAATATTTGAGACCTAGAAAAATTACTATATCTCTGACATTTCCATTTAACTGGGAATCCTGTATTTTATCTGGCAACCCTACCTGGGGCGGGAGACTGAGGCCCTTTCACAGACTGATCACTACTTAAGCTGTCTGTCCATCCAGATCACCCGAACACACACACAGGGGACGTAGTAAGTCTCAGGCCTCACAGTTCTGGCTTAGGGGCTCTGCTGCCCGCGGGAGGGAGAAGAGGAGAGGGGGGAGAGAAAGAGAAGCTCAAAAGAGTAGGGCATCGGTGGAGCGGGTCTGCAAGCAACTGAACTCGGGGGCAGATGGCAGCCGCTGACATGACAAATGCGCCTTCAGGGCTTGGACTGGTCCTCCAGTAGCGCTCTGCTCCGCATACAGACCGGAAGAGCAAGCAGAGCAAGCGGGAAGAGTAAGCCGGAAGGCTTCCCGGTGAGGCCCAACCGAGCCCCTCCCCTGCAGAGGCTGGCTTCAGCCCTAGGCCACACAAAGGCAGGATTCAGACCCGGGGACACAGAAAGCTTCAGCACGCTCCACCCTTCAGAGTGTCATTCAGCAGAGAGCCCCCTAAGTGCCAGGCAGGGTGCTGAGGGGACAACATGGTCCCTGTGCCTTAGAGCTCTTGTTTACAACCAATGCTACTGAGGTTTCATTTACATAAAACTAAATGCATTCATTCTGTGGGTGCTTTCCAACGACTTGCGGGAGCCTGGGGAACCACCATCCCAAATGAGATGCCGAATTTTTCCACCAACCCAGAAAGTTCCCTGTCTGGAGGCCATCTTAGAGACTGCTGCTTAAGGGCCAGCAACAGTACCGGGCCAGCAGAATTCCAATCCTGCCTCATGAAAAGTAGGGAGACTATTATTAATTCAGACAGCTCCTCTTTCAAAATAGGTATGGGTGTAGATGTGTTTCTCCTCTCCTCTGTGGCCTTGATCACCTCACCTCAGGTTCCTGAATCTGCCAAAAACTGTTGTGAGCCCACGTGGGAAGAGCCCCAGAGCCCTTCTTTCTAGGCCTTTCCAGGGCAGGCATCACGCTTGACCCAACAACATCACTGTCAGTGGTGGTCCCTTCGTGCCTCACTGGGGATAAAGAAGTAATAATGATGATAATACAACTTCATATAGATGTTTCCCATCTTAAAGGTCACTCAGGATCATTACAGAACATCTAGAGAATGCGGTAAGTGACATTTATGGCCAGCTTGCTGCAAGCCAGGGACTTCTCAAAGCATTTATCAGGAAAACAGTAGGACTGATGTAAGAACTCGGATTGTTACCCCCACTTTAGAGGAGGGATCCAGGTTACCCTGTGTTGACCAAAGTCTCACTGTCTCACTGCTAGTGGGTGGGAGCTGGGATTTGAGCCCAGGGAGCTGGGCCTGAGGTGCCCCACTTCTCAGGACCCTACCAAGTTTGAGAGAAGAAAATGGTAGAGATTTGGAAAAACATTTTTTTTTGCCTTTGTTTATAATTGCATGGTTTCCTTTGAAATGTACAGTTATTATATGACAGAATTACCTGCAAATATGATCATGTATCCTATATCATAATCAAAGAACTGATAAATGCCTCAGAAAATTAGAAAGGAAGATTGCAGGAGGGAAAACCCAAATTGAGAAATGACTGAGTTTATAGACGGTAATAGCTGTTCTTTTTAGGAAATTAAATTGATTTTTTTTTCTTCTCCAAGAGTTTCTACTTCCTCAAGAAATATACCCTGTTTGCTGTGTGCTCCCAGGCAAACTTTGTGTGCATGATTAACATCCTCAAAACAAAAGGCTGGGGGCGCCCAGGTGGCTCAGCCATTAAGTGTCTGCCTTCAGTTCAGGTCATGATCCCAGAGTTCTGGGATCAAGCCCCACATGGGGCTCCCTGCTCAGTGGGAAGCCTGCTTCTCCCTCTCTCACTCCCCCTGCTTGTGTTCCCTCTCTCACTGTTTCTCTCTGCCAAATAAAAAAAAAAAAAAAAAAAAAAAAAAAGGGCTAGGCCATCAAGCATCAGAAGCTTTTTCTTACTGCCCTCAGTCCTTGATTTCTAGCCCGTAACCCAAACTTGTCATTTCCACTTACCCCTAAGCTGTCTGCCTCTCCCATTTCCCCCTGCCCTTTCTCCAGGAGTCCTTCTTCATGCGCCCCCATTTGCTGGAAAGCCTCCTCTAGGGGGCGCTCTCACCTGGTCTGCCTGGCTCCACCAGTGTCCACAGGGCACAGCTTGTAAACCTTTCAGCACTCCCCATCACCAGCAGCTCCAAGCCAGGGGCCTTCAGAGTGCCACCGCTTGAGCCACCACCATCCACCCGCCATTTCTCTTTCCTCCAAGTAACCACAGCGGTAGCCACAAGGATTGATCATTCTTTAGGCACACCCGTCTCCTGGCATCCACTTCTGCACCATTATTCATGCTGTTCCCTCTGCCAGGACCTCATTAGTCTCACTTCCAACCTCACAACTGCTTTAGGAGATGGCCATCATCGCAGAGATGCTAAGATAGAAGGCTCTGGAGTCCGACTGCCCAGGACCGGCTTCTTGGCCGTGCAACTCGCAGAGTCACCTCGTGCAAGCCCTGGGCTTGGTCTAACGTCCTGCTGCTGCCATCAGGAAGTTTAGTCAGTTTGGAAGAAGGTCGCGGGGCTCACAAATTGCATAGCCTGTCCCGATTCTAACACCGATAAGTTGTAAGACTGTATAATAAGGGGCACCTGGGTGGCTCAGTGGGTTAAAGCCTCTGCCTTCAGCTCAGGTCATGATCTCAGGGTCCTGGGATCGAGGCCCACATTGGGCTCTCTGCTTGGCAGGGAGCCTGCTTCCTCCTCTCTCTGCCTGCCTCTCTGCCTACCTGTGATCTCTCTCTCTGTGAAATAAATAAAATCTTAAAAAAAAAAGATTATTAAAAAAAGTCTTTAAAAAAAGACTGTATAATAAGGATAATAGTGAAGGGCTTGAATGGAAAAGGGTGGGCTGCATGGAAAGTGATCAATAAATGGGACCTCTCATGAGCCACATCTCACCTGGGAGGAAACGGGCTCAGTGACTTGATCAGCAGCCCACAGCTGTCACATGACAGAAAGTGACGCAAGGCACTTTCACTTCCCGTGTGAATGTGAACTGGCCGGTGTAGCCTGGCCTCTTCAGAGCACGTGGTCACACCGGCTGGGGGGTACTGTGCCACGGGACTCAATGCCCGGCCAGACCTCTTCTATTCCTTTTTTCATCCGCCTTGAAAGCAAACAGCAGAGAGCTGGTCTTTTTCACATTTGATAAATGAGGACAGAGTAAACAAGGGACTAGCCCAACAGGAGCTTCACTGAGACAAAGATGGCAGCAGCAGAGTCTGGGGTCCCAGGGACCCCATTCATCACGCCTGTTTCTCTTGGGTCTGGAGCCAGAACCCTCCCTCCTCTGCAAGAGGGGCCCACACGCCGCGCTGGGGCAAGGCTTCTTCTGCGGGCCAGGGGGGAGGCAGGCGGTCTTGGCCTTTCCTACGGCTCCCGGGTCGCCCTGGAGGGAGGGGGGCAGGTAGCGCCCCATGCCACCAAGAGCAGCCTTCAGTAATCCCACCACACTGACAGCTCAGCGCCAGGATTTCTGGTGGCGACGTGGGGGCGGTGCTATCGCTAAGGTCAGGGTCAAGCACTAGTTCATCTGATCCCACATTCGTGCTTGCTGGGTCTAGGGCTTCCGCCAGGAGCGCGGCTGGTGCAAAGGCAGGCCAGAGTGAGAGAATGCTATCTTGCCCTCACTGAGACTGGAAGGAGGAGGAGGCCTAACCACCTCTGCCTGCACTTCCATTCCCCTCTGGTCTCACGTCCCGCCGCCCTCTTCCACGTGTGAGGGCTATAAGGACCCTTGTGATGACACGGGCCCAACCTGGCGAACTCAGGCCTCTCCCTACTCTACGGCCCGCCGGGTGCCAGTCGCTAGGACGTGGACATGTTTGCGGGGGTGGGGGGCATTAGTCTGCCCACGGCACCCATTTTATAGCTCACTTACTCTGCGGCCTTCAGCAGTCGGTTCCAGGCTCTCTCAACCCGCGGCTTCTCAGCCCCGCCCTGCCGTTGCGCAGTGTTGCCCTGAGAATTTAATGAAAGCCTGTCTGCAAAAATGCTTTAAAGATGGGAAAGCCCTGGGTAAAAACACGGACTTCGCTTTATTGCTCAGATGCAATCCGGGTCGCATCCCTCTGACCCTGTGCTCACTTTCTCTTACTAGGCCTTGGGTTTTCTTTTAATGTGCTCGATGCATAAGGGGTCTACACGAGTTGCCCGGCGTGAGGATTCCATTAACGTGGGAGCCAAGGCTCACAATGGTGCTTGTCTTGGCGACACATCGGCATCACCTGGGGACCTTGCCAGACTCCAGGCGCCCAGGTGGTATCCAGACCAGGTCATCAGAACCTGGGCACAGCCGCCCAGGCGGTTTATTCTCCTCGCTCCCACTTTGCATTGCTGTTTCTTGGATTTTCTGTTTATAAAGAGACTTTGGGGAAAAGCTTGGTATCCGCTTACAACCGAAGGCCCTGGTCTGGCGGGAGCTGAAGGGCTCAGAGCCTTTTTTTTCCCCCCCTAGATGTTTCAGGGATTAAGAAGCCTCACACCTAGAAAACCAGTTCTCCCAGCCTCGTGTGACATCACCCGGAGTCAATAAAAGACTTCCCCTGGGGTTTACTGGTTCAGTTTGTGTTGGATTAGCCCCACCCCCGCAACTGTTTTATTTATTTTTTAATCAGAATCCAATCTCTGATTTGCAGTAGCCCCCGCCTTTCCCGAGCTGTCTTAGTCCCAACACGTTTGCTTGGAGGCCGTCCCGGTGCTGCCTGGGGGGAAATGGGAGTTCAAGGGCACGGAGAAGCCAGG
This sequence comes from Spilogale gracilis, assembly GCA_004023965.1. Taxonomy (NCBI): domain Eukaryota; kingdom Metazoa; phylum Chordata; class Mammalia; order Carnivora; family Mephitidae; genus Spilogale; species Spilogale gracilis. The sequence continues at coordinate 26,866 of PITA01020996.1, read as the reverse complement.
TTTTAGAGTCAACAATGAGCTTTCCACGCCCTGAACGCTCCGCGAAGCCAAAGCTTTAGGCAGAGTGTTGCTGCCACCTATCGGCGGCATCGAGTAATGGCTGTGGACCCCCCAACCGCCCCCAACCTCCGCCCCAGAAAGACCCGCAAGCTCCAGGCCTCGGGGAATCCCAGTGGGACTGTCCCTGGGCGGTGATGGCGACCTCCGCTAGCAGGGCCAGAAGCAGAAAGGGCTTGGCAGGTGGGAGTCGTGAGATTGGGGAGATAAGCTCGCCTAGTAGCCTACAGGATCTTTGGGCCGTGTCCACGTGCCTCTCAAACGAGCCTTCCTTTTGTAATGTTTCCCCTTCTGTGCTGAGAAAATGCCGATCCTGTGTTCAGATTCATACCATACGGGAAATTTGTGGCCGCGGCAGACTGGGAAGGTGTGCAAAGCCGTTCTGATGAGTTGGGGGAGCCGGGAGACCAGAAGCCAACCTGTTGCCCTTTAAGACTCCTTCAGCAGGTGTTTGCCCTCACCGTCGCTCAGAGGGACATTATTAGAAACACATTGATTGAGGCGCGCCTGAGTGGCTCAGTTGGTTAGGCGACTGCCTTCGGCTCAGGTCATGATCCTGGAGACCTGGGATCGAGTCCCACATCGGGCTCCCTGCTCGGCGGGGAAGCCTGCTTCTCCCTCTCTCACTCCCCTTACCTGTGTTCCCTCTCTGGCTGTGTTTCTCTCTGTCAAATAAATAAAATCTTAAAAAAAAGAAAGAAACACATTGATTAGGTTTCAAGATAGTGCCCTCAGGAAACCCTGGAAATCTCTGAAAAGGTTAATGTGTATGTCATTTCTATAAGAATGGTATTATTAGTGATAATTGGTGATAGTGATATTTATTGGATCACCTTCCAGAATTTTATTCCAATTTTTTTAAAGCAGCGGCTAGCGGAGATTCACAGTGCTTGATACTGGGGCGGGGGGGGGGGCGGATACTGTAGCTAGGAGTAAACTGTGGTCCCTGCCTTCAAGGAATGTATCATCTTGTTGGGGAGGGAGACGAGATTACTACGTCCAAGACAGAGCAAAGAAGTGCACTGACAGGGGGCAAAGTGCTCTCCGCTGCGGAGCAAGAAATCACTGATTCTGACTGTGCTGCATGGGTGATGTTTATGCAGGCGGTTCTGAGAGCCATCCCCAACCAGCAGTGGCACCTGTGAGCTTGTTAGAAATGCAAATTCTCAGGCTTGCCCCAGAGTTGGTTTTTTTGTTTTGTTTTGTTTTTAAAGACTTTTATTTATTTGAGAGCAAGCAACTGAGAGAGAGAGCACAAACAGGTGGGGGAGCGGGGAGCAGAGGCAGATGGAGAAGCAGGTTCCCTGCTCCCAGCCTGACGGGGGGCTCGATCCCAGGACCCCGAGGTCATGACCTGAGCCACCGGCAGCCACTCAGGTCCACCCCCTACCCCAGACTGTTTTAATAAGCCCTCCAGCTGATGGGCACTCCAGAGTTTAAGAACCTCTGCTTCAAAGGGAAGATAATTGATATAAGATCAAAAGAGGCCTCAAAAGATACATAGTACTTTTTTTTTTTTTAAGATTTTATTTATTTGACAGAGAGAAACACAGAGAGGGAACACAAGCAGGGGGAGTAAGAGAGGGAGAAGCAGGCTTCCCGCCGAGCAGGGAGCCCGATGTGGGACTCGATCCCGGGTCTCCAGGATCATGACCTGAGCCGAAGGCAGTCACTTAACCAACTGAGCCACCCAGGCGCCCCTACATAGTACTTTTCTAATGAAGGCGAGGTGGGAAGGCATTTATGCTCCTGATCTCTTACACTGGCGTTGTGCATTATACCCTATTATCTGATTTGACCTTTACAACAGCAGGACCTGAGACAGAGAGGGAAGTGCAAGAAGTTTAGGTTTGGAAACAAATAAGAACTGAGTACAAATCCTCACTGTGACACAAAGCTGTGTCGGCTGGCTCGTGTCCCTTACCCCTTCGGAACCTGCTTTGTTGCCTGGAAATGGGAACGGTGATGTTCACGGTGGGGAGGGGGGCGGGGCGGTTAGGGTCCATACAATACAGAGAGTTGTTGCTCGCCAAATGGCTATTATTTCTATTATTTTTAAAAAGATTCATGTATTTTAAAGGGAGAGGGAGAACACGAATGGAAGGGGCAGAGGGAGAGAGAATGTCACAGCATCGCCAGGTTCTGGTCGCATGGACTCCAAGAATGAATCTCACCGACGGAAAAGGGTGAAGTGAAGTGAAAGTTCATGAACTGAAGGTGAGAACCGAGAGGAAAGCAAAGAGCTCTCTGGAAGGAGAGGGGTCCCGAACGGGTTGTCACCCGAGGTCACTGTCACTGGCGGTATTTTATTGAGAACTGACCGGGGAGCTTCTGACCTTGAGGCTCTTGTGCCCTCTTGATTCGAGCAACGACTTGGGGCCAGGTGGTCTGTTTCCTTATCTCTTGTTCACTTCTGCCTGCCAGGAATAGTTTCAGAGCCCAGCCAGGGGCCCCCTACCTCTCCCTGCCTACACTTTAACCCTTTCCTTATTCACCAGGACCCCGAGATCACGGCCTGAGCTGAAACCAAGAGTCAGACGCTTAACTGACTGAGCCATCCAGGCGCCCCCGTTTTTATTATTTTTATGATCCCCTATTGGCCACAAGAAGTGTCAAGATGGCCGAGTCGCCCACAAACACGGGTCAACATCTCGCTTTCTCTCCTGAACCAGACACTTTCGTGAAACAGATATACATGAACCCTCTCTTGTTTTTCCCAAGTTAAAGGACAAAAGGGCTTTTATAACATAGAGCTACCAGATAGAGACTTGAATTCTTTTAAGAATTTAGTAAATTTTGGGGGGGATGCCTGGGTTTCTCAGGCCGTTAAGCATCTGCCTTCAGCTCAGGTCATCATCTCCGGGTCCCAGGATGGAGCCCCGTGTCAGGCTCCCCATTCAGCGGGGAATCTGCTTCTCTCTCTCCCTCTGCTGCTGCCCGTGCTCGTGCTCTCTCCCTCTCCCTCTCAAATAAATAAATAAATCTTTAAAGGAAATTGCATTCACTTAGTATCTTAATATCTACTAATCAGTCAATAATGACCATCTTTATATAGGTTGTTCTCCACATATACATGTACATGTGCACTAATCACACATATACAGGTTCCCTGTATGTGCAGTGCAAGCAGTTGTGGCTAGAGTATCCAAACTTGATGGGTCCAGGTTGCTGATTTAACGGTGGAAATTCTTTCAAGAGCAGAGACTAACCACTGTAGTCATTCCCATTGGATTTAACAACTTTGGGCCACAATGTTCCTTTCGTCCCTAGAGAGTTTCTTCGGCCACAGCAAAGCTTAGCCCAATCAGTGGAAGTATCGTGTGTGTTTTCAGTTCATGTCAAGTACTTTATTGTCACTTCTCTCTTTGGGTGTCCCCTTTGGAGACCTAGTAGGCCCAGTTCAAGGAGCCAATCACTGGGCTATAAAATCCTCAAGGCATGTGGCCTAAATTATTATTTCTTTCTGCTCGTATTTCTTTGAGAGAGTGAGAGAGCGTGTGAGAGAGAGGGACAAGCAGACTCTCCGCTGTGCAGGGAACCCAATGCAGGGCTCGATTCCAGGACCCCAGGAATGTGACCTGAGGGAAAGGCAGATGCTTACCCAACTGAGCCACCCAGGCACCTTTTCTTTCTGCTTTTAAAACAAAACAATTCATGTCAGAATAGTGATTGTCCACATACACTTGGAAACGTTTCCAGGGGCTCACCAGGTTGGCTGACTCTCTATTAGGCCTTCAAACCAGCATTTCCAAAGAGAAAGAGAGAACATTAATTCCAGCAGATGCCTTGCAAAAAAAGAAAAAAGGAATCCATGGTCAAAAAGTTTGCGACACAGTAGAATGTCGCTCCCTCTTGGAGATCATAATGCCTGTTAGAAATACTATAATAACCATGCAGTTCCCAAACTTATTTGACCTCGGAAGCATTTTTGGTGGAGTGCTTACTGATATGGTATGGGATTAACTTGGGGAAACTTGGCTTTGAATGGGGCCATAGTACCTGCAAACTATCCCATGCCGGTGCAGTCAGGAACCACCTGCTGTGAGCCTGATTTCAGACTCACTGTTATGATGTATCTGTCTACGGACCATCACATGATCGCTCTATAGTTGTAGCCAGCGTCTTCTGTTTCATGACCTCTTCCCTTGCCTCCTTCTTTGTCTATGCTGTACTTGCTCTGAACCACAGCCCAGCATTCAGCTAAGAAAGCAAATGACTCGTGCCCGGGGTTCAGAGCCTCGTGGAATTGGCATCATGGCCTCCAAGATTGTTGGCGTTGTATGGTCCCCAAGGAGGAAGAAGCACTGTCCCTATGCACACATGACGCAGTGTGACGTTCGACAACGTGACCTCCTACTCATACCACATGTGTCCTAGTGTATAGCTCAAGAAGTCTCTCTGAACCTTCATTCATTCAATGAATCGCTTGAAGAGTATTTATTGAGAACCCTTATTGTGTATCAGGCATGGTAATCTATGTCAGGGACAGAGTGATCGGCAAAAGGCAGCTTCCCTCATCTCCGAAGCCTACGGTCTAATGGAACACCCATGTGTTCATACCACTCCATCTGTCCATTTCTCTGTTATCTAGCCAACCAAACTTGGGATAAAGGCTAAGATGGTAGTATAAGGAGACACCCAAGTGAGATTCGGAAGTTGGGGGAAAGCCTCTCTACACGACATTTAGCCTCTTCGGGTAGGATGAGCAAGAACGAGCTCAGTGAAGTCTGGAGGGCAGTGGCATGTGTGTGGGTGTAAAGGCAAGAGAATTTGGTGCATTCTCAGCATGAACCAGAGGCACTCAGAGCAGAGGCTGCAGGGGTGGGAAGCGGGAGGTCACAGAGGGCCCTGGGCATCTTGTTCAGGAGCTAAGGTTTTAGATTTAATTCAGAAGTCACAGCTTTTACAAGAATCACTCTGGCTGGTGGAACTGAATTGGAGGGGCCTGAGTGGCTACCAGGAGGCCAATGGGAAATACTGGCTGGGACAAGGGGAGTCGATGATAAAGTTGGAGATGGGGGTTGCACGGGAAAGAAATTTAGGACATTGAATCAAGGGTGCTTGATGAATGGTTGGGTGTGGAGTGAGATAAAAGAGGCAGCAAGGAGCCTCAGGTTTCTGGCTCCGGCAGCTGCACTTGGGGCTTTTCTTGTAAACACAGACATTAGTCTTGGGTATCTCTGCTCTTCTGGTATTATCATTACTGAGATAACTAGGGAGTTGTCCCTCAAATAGCCCACAGAAAACATCAAAGGAGAGGAAGACTGGGAAGATGAGACACAGGGGTCTTTTCTTTCTACTCCTAGAAATGCATTTCTCACTAGAAAAGAAATGAAAAGACTCAAACAGCTTCCCAATGCCAAAATTCTGCTCTCCTAAGTGGCCTTTTGGTTTCTGTTTTTCTGTTAATATCTTATAAATTTGAAATCTAGTCTCTTTGTACACTGGAGCGACACTTGTAAAGACCATTTTCTGTTTGGGATTATTAGCACAGGAAGTCCTGAGATGTCCCCTTCGGGTCCAAAACAGTTATCCCCTGCCTCATAAGTAAGACACAGGGCTTTATCAATTCCCCGATTCCCTAAAGGCACTCAAGGGCAGAGGGGAAGAGACCACAACTGCGTGAGCTTCTTTTGTACTCATTGGAAATAATGGCTACTGTTATGGCTCTAAGTTCAAGGATAATGACAGGGGAAACTTGGCCATACCACCATAATAGCTTTATTAATAGCTGAGAGGGAAATTACCTTTATTCCTTCAACAATCATAAATGACTTTCCCATTCACAAGGGCACTCTCAACTTTCATGGAATTCAGAGTAACTTCAAAAGAAGAAAAGCCATGGTCATTATGGATTGAACCGTGTCTTCTGACCCCCCCCCTCAAATTTTATGTCTAAGTCCTAACCCCTAGTATCTCAGAATGTGACCTCTTTTGAAAATAGGGCTATTGCAGATGTTCTTAGTTAAGATGAAGCCTCACTGGGGTAAGGTAGACCTTAATCCATAAGACTGGAGTCCATAGAAGAAGAGGAGAGAGACGTGAAGGAAGACAGCTATGCGACACTGGAGGCCAGAAGAGGCAAGGAAGGACCCTCCCCTTGAGGTTTCAGAAGGAGCATGACCCTGCAGAGACCTAGATTTCAGAATTCTAGCCTCTAGAACTACGAGGCAACAAGCTTTTATTGTTTTAAGCCACCTAGTTCGTGGGACTTTGCTATGGTGGCTCTAGGAAACTAATACAGTTGTAATATTTGAAAACACCTTGCAGGGGAAAACTGTTTGTGACCTTCATTAACTTTTGATTCTGCCAAGAGAATGTTACCGAAGTGTGTGAGCCTTTACTAGTAATCTGTAATTACTAATGCTGCTGAAAATTCTACCTTTTTTTTTTTACCAAAACAATCAGGAAACAAATGAATGAGCTTTGACCAGACAACAAATGAATGGGACCTCAACAGAAATGGACCGTAACTGCCCCGCACCCCCACTCCACCCCCATTCTTTTGAGAGTGTACCTTCCTGGAATGAGCCTGCTTTTTAGATATTTGTCTCCACGCCTCAACAAACTCAAGCATAAATGCCTTCCTATAAACATCACGGTCACAAAACAGGGTCAAATGTGACAAAGCTAAAATTGTCCTTTGGCAAACTTGTGCTGATTTCCACTTTGTCCTTATTAAATAACACTATGACATACCATTTTGTTCAGTTTGGGTTTTTGTTTTTTGTTTTGTTTTGTTTTTTTGAGAGAGAGAGTGAGAGAGAGCACCAGTGGAGGCAGAGGGAGAGAGAGAACCTCAAGCAGACCCCATGCTGAGCGCCGAGCCCGACGCGGGGCTTGATCCCCGGACCCTGAGATCATGACGTGAGCCAAAATCAAGAGTTGGACGCTTAACTGACTGAGCCACCCAGGCGCCCCTGTGTTATTCAGTTTCTTAAAAGCACATAATTAAAGATAACTCATCCTGCAAGATTCTGACCGACGGTGCAGTGAGGATTTTTCTTCCTTTCCTTCTGAAGAGACTTTTTTTGAGTTTGGCTAATTTCCAGTTATTCTCAGGTAAATTTCCTAAGGTACCTCTTTAAGATTCATACCTGTAGTGGAGGGAGGATGCCATCAATTGTGGCAGATGAACCGTGGGGGCAGTAGAGGTGGCAGAGAAAGCCAAAGTTGTTTCCTTTGGGAGAATTGCATAAGGGGCACCACCAGGTAGGCAATCTGACTTTGTCTTCTGAGTGGGGGATAAAGATAGAATTAATTCCTCTATTAATAATTACCTTAATATATAAACATCATCAAAACTTTCTGCCCCTTGGTTTTGTTTTGACTTTTTTTAAAAAGATTTTATTTAGTTGATACACACACAGAGAGAGAGAGAGAGCACAAGCAGGGGGAGTAGCAGGCAGAGAGAGGAGGAAGCAGGCTCCCTGCTGAGCAGAGAGCCTGACCAAGGCCTCGATCCCAGGACCCTGAGATCATGACCTGAGCCGAAGGCAGAGTCTTTAACCCACTGATTCACCCCAGGTGCCCTGAAATGAAGTTTTCTCAATCACTCAAGATTTATAGCAATGGCAATCGGTAGATACACAAAATCCTTCTAATTTGGTTGCATAATTCAAAAAAAATGGTTAAGAAACAAAACACTTAAAAATATCCAGCTTAGCCTTTAAATGGCGTCTAAACCTTAGAGGCCAAATATTGTAGCCAATATTTAGAAAAGCGACTGTAAAAGGAAGACTACTGCACCTGTAGCATCATATAACCATGTAGCCATGGACGTATGATAGATCTAAATAACAACTTAACATCAGAACCATGAGTTATAGTTACAAAAGCTTAACCGTTGGCTTGCTACACCTTCTTTTCTAAGAGCTTTTGTTCCCAGCCTCTTTCTCTCTCTCCCTCTCTCTCGACCGGCTTCAATAAAGCAAGTTGTCCCGCAGGAGAGGTCCCTATGGCTGGAAACTGAGGGCAGACTTTGACCGACAGTGACGGCGCGGAAGAAACCAAATCCCGCAAACAACCGCCTGAGTCTGAGCTTGGAAGTGAATCCTAAGCCTGGGAGATCCCGGTGGCCCTGACTGATGACACCTGGCCTGCAAGCCTTTGAGAGATGCTGAGTGGAGGACTCAGCCACGCCTCACCTGCACTCCTGAGCAGAGAGGGTAAGATCAGAGAGTGCGTTACTGTAAGCCACTTGAGTTTGGGGGTAATTTGTTACACGTAAGATCAGAGAGCGCTACTGTAAGCCACTGAGTTTGGGGGTAATTTGTTACATAGTAATAAATACCTAAGACAGGAGGGGATTCGAATTGCTTTGCATTTCTATTATGTTGGCAAACCCTGGCTTAATATCCATCAGTACTGTTTGATGGAATTAACATACAAATTGTTATACCGGGAATTGTTTTCGGTTAAGACCACATTTTTCAGACTTTGCCAAAACAAGCCTTCCGCCTTGGGGTTGTCGGGCCACTGAAGGATCGAGCTCTTGCAGATCCTCTGCCGCAGCCTCAGATACTGAGAATGCTGTAGCACGGGCTCCAGCAGAATAAACACGATCACGTCCATATTCTCTTCCATGAGTCGCTGCAAGGCCAAATAGAACGCCGTTTTAAAGTTCCAGTTTTGGGCATATTCTCTGGTTAAGACGAATATGGTTTTCTTGCTTTGGTTTATGCTCTGCATGAGGTTATCGATGATGGCTAATCCGGGGTCCCAGTCCCTCTCCTCTAGACAGAGGAGCACATTTTTCCCTTCGCTCTCCTCCAGGTGGAAACGCAGCTCATTTATTACCCAGTCTGTAACAGAGGCATCTCTGGTGTCGTAAGAAACGTAGGCATCATAGAAGGTCTGGGATGTGGACAGAGACCTGTAGCCTTTCACCTTAGCTAAACACACATGATAGATAAACCAAACATCCCAGTAAAACCAATGGTGACCCAAGGCAGCCAACATCACGGTGATGGTGATTAAGGACGTGAAGAAACACAGCACCGCCGCGATGGTATCCGAAATGCAGGCTGTTAGCTCCAGACTCACGATGCTCTTCCCTTTCTGATCCCCAGGACTAGAGCAGATGATGTCTGTCAACCTAGGGATGGTGACATCCAGATTCTCATCCATCCATCTTCGAAAATCTCCAATGTCACAGGTACAGTCAAAAGGGTTTCTACCTAGTTCCAAAATGGTTAAACTGGTGTTGATTTTAGTTTGAAGCGTGGATTTGTTGATCATCTTCAGCAGGTTGGAACTCAAATCGAGGTGGATCAGACTGCTGGCTTCGGAAAGAAAGCTGGAGGGCAGGTGGGAAATCCTGTTTCGATGTAGGAGCAGCGTCCGCAGGGAAGGCGTGAATTTGGAGAGGCTGTTAGTTAAAGAGGATAGCCTGTTTCCACTCAAGTCCAGCACCTGGAGATAAGGGAACTGTTGGAGTAACGTCCAGTTAAAGAAGTTTAACACGTTATTACGTATGTATAGTCGGGTGAGACTCTGGGGCAGGTTCAGGAAAGCTTCGTTCGGGATGCGCCGAAGGTTATTCGAGGATAAATCGAGCTGTGTCAGGTTCCTGAGACTTGTAAAAATTTTCCAGTACTTGTCACCTTCAGCATTCCACAAAATATCAAGGCGGTTTCCACTGAAAACTAATTCTTCCAGGGACATGCTTCTCAGGTCTTGCTCTGTTAAAGTATAAATGCTGTTGTGGCTCAAGTTTAAAACTTTCAGTTGTGTTAAATTTTGGATAAATCCCAGGCGGTGCGTCACCCCTGCTATTCGGAAGTAGTGTGCGTTGTAGCTGAGATCTAGAACTTCTAACTCGGGGAGATCACTGAGAGCGTTATCATCGTCGAAGTCTAGTCTATTGTTCGTCAGATCCAAATATTTGATATGCGGCACAGCTGAAAATTCATTTCCGTGTAACACTTGACCGTTGCCATTTGAAGACAGATTTAAGCAGGCAATGTCATGAAAGGCTTCAAACTGCTCTCGCCCGATGAAGAAAATGCTGTTCAGACTTAAATCTAAGGCTTTGCCATAAACAGTGCACTGTGGCTTTATTAAAGGGTTGGTGTTATGATAAAAATTTGAATGTGGGTCGAACTCAACATCCGCTGAGCGTGGCTTAAGGACATGACTTGGAGAGGAGGAGCCACTTACGTCATTTTGCCGGATATCATTTACCAAGGGTGATATTCTGTTTTCTGACAAGTAAATGATTGTCAGGTTGGGGAAATTTTGGAAAAGGGTAAAATTAATTTGCTTAATAAAGTTGACGCCCAAGTTGATGGTCTTTAGATTTGAGAGACCCTTCAGGTGCTCGAAGTCTTCTGCTCTAAGTTCCTGGAACACGTAACCTCTTAAGTGCAATGCCTGGAGCAGTTTAAGATTAGAGAAGTTTTGGGAAATATTAATGTATTTTGGATATTTTGCCCTTACATAGTTATAAGATAAATCAAGTATTTCCAAGGAGGGCAGTTTTGTTAAAAACTCCCCAGAGGCGATTTCATCAACTAAATAATTGAATTCCAGATGCAGAACCTTTAGCTTGTGCATATTCTCAAACCACTTTGCAGGAATCTTCTGGAGAGAAGTGCTAGAGAGGTTTAGGTAGCGAAGTTCCGTCAGGGTTTGAAAAGCAAGAGGATCGATCTGAATTGAAGAGTCGCCTTCACAAGGTGTACAGGGAAATGGAGCGTTGAAGCACCTCGGACAGTTCCCACTTAAATCTAGTACTCTTAAATTTCTCAATCCCTTGAAGTCTTCCCGACGGATGATTTTAATCTTGGCGTTGCTGAGATAAAGTTCTGTTAGGGAGTCTGGCAGTTTAGGTGGCACATGGACAAGCTTATTAAAAGACAGCGACAGCACCTTCAAATTCGTAAGACTTTCAAACGTTCCGTCTTCTATGTCAAAAGTTTTATTTACACAGTTATTGCCGAAATAGCAGTTCCAGCTCAGGTAGAGCCTTTCCAGATTGGTAAGTCCAGAAGTGTTCTTTTTAGTTACCCAAATTATGTTGTTTTGAATTAGACTAAGTTCCTTCAAAGACCCTGGCAAGCCAGCAGGTATTTGGCATAGCTGATTGTCTTCAAGCAGTAACTGGTTTAGGTTTTGTAGGTTGAGGAACGCCCCATCGGTGATATTCATGCCATTTTTGTTTATATCAGGATTTTCATTCAGGTGCTGTGGGTTGGCATTGTGGTTTAGATTTATTTTAGTAAGATTCTGCAGCCCTTGAAAGGATTCATTTGTTATGTGTGTGATGTAATTATCAGACAGGTCTAGTGCCGTCACGTACTTGCCCACAGTTTGCGGAACCTCTTGCAGTCGACGGCTGTTGCATTCTGCAATTATAGAGCCATTTTGTCTTCTCTCATCACAAGGATAGCTTCTAGAATACTTTGCTTTGGTGAAGAACTCATAGGAATCAGAGATGAGCGGGAAAAGGCAGGTCAGAAGCAAAGCCGGGAGGGTCATGTTTTCCTAAGGAAAATCAAAAGTGGAGGCACAATGTTAGAATAGCAGGGTTTACTGGGCGTTTCATGATAAAATTAACAGTGCTTCATCGCACTGTGCATGTGTCTTGAAGCATGAATTCTCTTGCCAGTTAAACAAATTGTGTTAAATTAGGTTTGGAATGATTTAAATTTTTATTAATTTTTTTTCTTTTTCAAATATGTATTTAAATTCCAATTAGTTAACGTATAGTGCAATATTGGCTTCAGGAGTGGAGTTTACTGATTCATAACTTACACACAATACCCGGTGCCAAGTTTGGAACAATTTTAATTTCTCACTGCATTCAGCTTGATGGTGGTCAAAGAAGTTGAAGGTGAAACTATCTGAGATTATGATGATGAGAAAGCCTGGGAGCCCAGCAAGCTATAGATTCATAGCTTCCACCTATTAGCAGAACTCTTGATGAAAGTTGGCCGGTCCTAAGGAGAGTTCAGATCCACCTGTCATTATGGTATCATCTGAGATCTCTAAGCCAGTCACCTCTATCTTATCTACATGGCCATCTCTCTTGTCTATAAGATATAGCTATAATATATAAGCTATGATAAGAGATAACCATATCTCTTATTGGCCTCCCCCACAGATTTTCTCTACCTCTCTGGTGGTGGTACGTCTCCGGATCTCTTCTCTCCTCTCGGGAAGCCAACACCTTCTGTTGATAATGATAACAAAGTATGACGTAGTGTGCTAACCACAAACATCATCTCACCCACGTTAATGCCCAAGAGCAACACAATGAGATAGGTTCTATGTTATCCACATTTTGTGAGGGGAAAAACAAACTCAAGACACTCCAGTTGTAAACTTCTGATGTCTTATATTTTCACGCAACCTCCATAACACTTAGTAGAGCGCTTAACTTTCTGCAGCTCTCTCTTAACAGAGGGTTGCATATATTATTTTTTTGTAGTTATACGATGCAATAAACACATTAACATGATTGGTGTGATGAGGGTTGTGGTCAGAAGAACTCTCAAAATCTTATTTCACTGAGTCTGGAGACCAGCCTTCACAGAATCACATTTTTCACTAGAGCCCAACTCCTGTCCTTCTTGTGAGGTAAGCCAGGTAAGTGCTTCCTTTTTAAGTTCTTCTAAAGTTGAGGGTTAATGAACTAACAGTCCTTGGCATGCCCTTAGTGTGTGGATAATGATTATTGAGGATCAATCATCACTGCCAGTTCATAGCAGTAGAGGAAGAGCCCACTGCCGCCGAGATGAAAACTCAGGTGAAGCAGAACTCCCAGGCGTTTTGGGGGTACTTTCAGTTATTTTCAAATACAGCACTACCTAGGTGCCGCTGCCTGATGTCTTACTTTCACTCAAAGAAAGCCCTGCTTTACCTGGTTTGGTGGGCAGAATTTCCGGAGGGCCCCTCTGGCCTTGGCTCCCTCGTACTCTTGCTGTCATCATGCTAGGTCATGTGGTGAAAGGGAGATTATCGAGATGGGCCTAATTTCATTGTATGTGCCTTTAAGAGCAGAGAGTTTTCTCTGGCTAGCAGCAGAAAGGAGAATTAGAGAGGTCAGAAGCAGGACTCTGACCTACAGAAATTTGAGCTGATAAATGGGTACTGTTTGAAGCTTCTAGTAATATGAATTTGACGTGTTAAATTTGAGTTTGTGATCTTGCCGTGGAGATGTCCTACAGGCAGTTACGTATATGCGCCTTTGGCTCAGAGGAGAGTGCTCATGGAGGGATGGACTTGGGAGTCGTGGCAAGGATGGCCTCAGGTATGAGTCAGGTCAACCGGGACATGCCACACTTCTGTTCTATCAACAACGATTTCCTCATCCTTTTTTCTGGTAATTTTATGATTTCATTTTCTTACACTGAAATATCTTACCCCACCGGGATTGTTTTGGCATAAAACATGAGGTGCAGACCCACATTATTTTTTTCTAAATGGAGACCTGCTTGCCCCAACATCATTCACATTTTTATTTTTACTGAAATATAGTTGACACGCAATGTTACATTAGTTTCAGCTGTACATCATAGTGATTCGACAAGTACATATGTTATGCTGTGCTCCCTGCAAGTGTAGCTCCCGTCTGCTCCCCCACCACTCTCTCCTCTGGCAACTACTAGTGTGTTCTCTGTGTTTATGGCTCTATTTCTTTAATTTTTCATTTGTTTTTTTAGATTCTACGTAAAAATGAAATCATATAGTATTTGTCTTTGACTCGTTTCATTTAGCATAATACCCTCTAGGTCCATCCATGTTGTTGCAAATGGCAAGATCCTGTTCTTTTTTATAGTTGTGTGTATACACTCCATCTTCTTTATCTATTCATCTATTGATGGACGCTTAGGTTGCTTCCACATCTCGGCTATTATAAATAATGCTGTAATGAACATAGGAGTGTGTTTATTTTTTTTTGAATTTGTGTTTTCATTTTCTTTGGGTTAATACCCTGTAGTGTATTATATAGTATTTCTACTTTTCATTTTTTGAAGAATCTCTGTACCGTTTTTCATGGTGGTTGTACCCGCACCAATTTACAACCTTATCAACAGTGCAGGAAGTTTCTCTTTTCTCCACATCCCATCATTTGTGTGTGTGTGTGTGTGTGTGTGTGTGTGTGTGTGTGTGTGTGTGTGTTTTATTTTAGCTGTTGTGACAGGTATGAGGTGAGCTCTCATGGTGGTTTTTGACTAGCATTTCCCTGATGATGAGTGATGTGGAACATCTTTTCATGTGTCTGTTGGCCATCTGGATGTCTTCTTTGGAAAATGTCTATTCAGGTCCTCTGCCATTTTTTTAAAAAATATTTTATTTATTTATTTGACAGAGAGAGAGATCACAAGTAGGCAGAGAGGCAGGCAGAGAGAGAGGAGGAAGCAGGCTCCTTGCTGAGCAGAGAACCCAGTGCGGGCCTCGATCCCAGGACCCTGAGACCATGACCTGAGCTGAAGGCAGGGCTTTAACCCACTGAGTCACCCAGGTGCCCTCCTCTGCCATTTTTAATCAGACTATTGTTTCAGTGTTGAGTTGTTTAAGTTCTTTATGTATTTTGGCTATCAACCCTTTATCAGACATACCACTGCAAATATCTTCTCTCATTCAGTAGGTTGCTTTTTTGTTTTGATGATGTTCAAACATCATTTGTTGAATAATTTTTTTATTCACCAACCTGATGTACTCCTTTTATCATATACTAACTTTCATGTGTGTTTAGATTTATTTCTAGACTCTCTGCTTCATTAGTCTGTTCATCACTTGCAGGCTGGCACCACATGTTTTAATAATTACAGTTTGGGGGGATGTTAGTATCTGAGGGGGCAAGTCCTGCTCACTGCTCTCCTTTTGTGAATGGATTACTTCTATTTTACCTTCTAACACGTCCCTGCTGCTATACATTAAGACCACTGATTTCTATATATTAATTTCATACCAAATCACTATACTAAATTCTCTGGTTATTTATCATAGATGTTTTTCCATGTGATGTTCTTGGATAGGCAATAAACCACCTTCAAATAGCAATTATCTCCCTAATACTCTTTATGCAGTCTAATTTATTTTTATTGTCTAATTGCATTGTCTAGTTACTACAGAACAATGAAAAAAATAGGGCAGTGGCCAAAAAAAGCAGAGACTGACCAATGCAACCACATGCAAATTAAAACTCTGCCTCATAGAAAACAAAAGAAAAACATGGCAAATGATGCCAAAAGTGAAATAATAAATTAGGAGAAACTATTTGCAATCCTTATCACAGATAAGGGGGTAAGAGATTTGACACATAAAGACATTTTACAGATAAGTGAGAGGACATCCCAATAGAAAAATGGACAAAGACATAGTAAAGGACAGCTCACAGACAAAATCTTGCCATTTGCAACATTGTGGATGGAACTAAAGAGTATTTTGCTAAGCGAAATAAGTCAATCAGAGAAAGATAATTATCATATGATCTCTCAAATATGAAGAATTTGAGAGGCAGGGTGGGGGTGGGAGGAAGGAAGGGAAAAAGGAAACAAGATGGGACCTGCGAGGGAGACAAACCAGAAGAGACTCAATCTCATGAAACAATCTGAGGGTTGCTGGGAGGTGTGGGGGAGAGACGGGGGGCCGGGTCATGGACATTGGGGAGGGTACGTGCTATGGTGAGCGCTGTGAATTGTGTAAGACTGATGATTCACAGACCTGTACTCCTGATGCAAATAATACATTTTACGTAAATTAAAAAAAAAGTGAAAAAGTATAAAAGACACCTCACAGGAAAAGGAAACAAATAGCTTTTAAATGTAGGAAAAGATACTCACCTCACTCAAAAAATTACATTGAGATACTTTTTTTTTTTTTTTTTTTACCAATTCTGTGTAGGTAAGGACACGGAAAAACAGGTACACTCACACTTTGCTGGCAGAATGCTAAGTCAATGCCACCTGTACAGTAAGAAATGTGTAATATGTATCAAAATGGGAGATATAGTGGCACCTTGGTAGCTCAGTCGGTTGAGCCTCTGGCTCAGGTCATGGTCCTACAGTCCCAGGATCGAGCCTCGCATCGGGCTCCCTGCTAGGTGGGGAGTCTGCTTCTCTCCCTCCTTCTCTCTCTCTCTCTCTCAAATAAATAAAATCTTTTAAAAAAATGGAGACATAGACTCTGCAATTCCTAGAAATAGATCCTAAAGATAGACCTTCACACATGCAAATGACTACGAACAAGGATGTTCAATGTAAGGCTGTTAGCAATAGCAGAAGATCAGAAATCATCCAAATGCCTTTGAGTAGTGGCCATACAAGGGAATACCGTGCAGCAATTCAAAAGCTCTATAGCCATTTATTCATTCATTCAAAACTATTTATTAAGCATATACCTGACTTCAGGAATGAATTTCATGCTGGGAATAGAGCAATGAACCAAATTGATTAAAATGCCTGCCTGTTTGGAGCTTACCTTACAGGATAATACGTTAGATGGTGGAAATTACTATGGAGAAAAATAAAGGCAGGGAAGAGGATGGTTATGCAGACTGTCCCTCAACTGGGATTTGTCTGTTGTTTTTCTCATAATGAAACTGGGGTAATGGGTCTTGGGCAGGAAGACCACAAAAGAGCCTTTGTAGCCCTATCACACCAAGGGGACCGAGTAGCGAGGCAACCCCCGTTGATGTGGCCCGTGATCACCTGGTTGAGGTAGTGCTTGTCAGGTTCCTGCTCTAATTTTTTAATTATACATTAATAAAACATTCCAAATGCATGTTTAAGAAGGCCCAGGAAGAACAGATGGCCAGGTAAGGCCATATCAGAGACTTCCCTTAGCATGAGGAGTAGCTCTGTTGGTAGGAAAGGCATTTTTAAAGGGTTTCTTGGGGGCACCGGGGTGGCTCAGTGGGTTAAACCTCTGCCTTCGGCTCAGGTCATGATCTCAGGGTCCTGGGATTGAGCCCCACATCCGGGGGGGGGGGGGTGAGCAGAGAGCCTGCTTCCTCCACTCTCTCTGCCTGCCTCTCTGCCTATTTGTGATCTCTGTCTCTCCTACAACAAGGAACAAGTGAGCAGAAAAGCCTCTAGGGGGCAGTAGAGACCAGGAGGAGAACTTGGTGACATCTCACTGTTTTGTTTTTGTTTTTCAGGGTGAAAATGGCCTCCCAGAGTCTGGGAGAGTCTGAAGCAACTTAGAGTAAATGTCGGCCCATGGAAGGGATCAGCATATTCTTGAGGAGAAAGCCCTGGGCCGCCAAGCGTCTCCATTTGCCTCAGGGCCTCACGGTGGTGACTGGGGTGGGGGGGCGGGGTGGAGCATAGCCCAGCAGGAGCTGGCCTCCCCAGCTGAGCCCCTCGTCTTGGCTGCCCCAGGCCTCTGGCTACCAGGAGTCCCGGCTCTAGAACCACGTCACAGGCCACCAGGTCCCTGACAGAGGGAGAAGGGCACCTGGGAGAATTATGCTCACGAAGCTGTCACCAACGAGGCAAAATCATGGAGCCTGGCAGAAGAGAAATGGCAACTTTGCAAATAAAATAGAGAAAGGGCCACTTCGCACCCCACCACCCCAAATAGAGGGGGGAAGGGGCAACTGTGCGAGTAAGACAGAAAGTGCAACTCTGCAAATAAAACCGAACCTGAGAAGAAAAGACGCTTACTTCTGCCCTCTGTCCCCTCCCCCTGGCAGGCCCAGGCTCCCCCTAAAGTGCAAGTCAGGGACGAGATGTGATAACTTCAAATCTCTGATGCACGAAATATTCAACATGTTAAATACAGAATCGCGGCTCAGGTTCCAATAAAGCTTTATTCACCAAAAACAGGCAACTACCTGCAGGCTGGAGGTGACCAGTTTGAATTCTTTTTCCCCAATAGAACATTAAAATATTGTTTATCTGGATTACGGGGCAAATTTGGGGCATCCTCCCTTCCTTAAATTTTGCCCCCAAAATAAGTGCCTCAACTCTCCTCACCTTGATTTTATTTGTTTATGTGACAGAGAGAAACACAGTGGGAGAGGGAACACAAGCAGGGGGAGTGAGAGAGGGAGAAGCAGGCTTCCCGTCGAGCAGGGAGCCCAATGCGGGGCTCGATCCCAGGACTCCGGGATCATGACCTGAGCTGAAGGCAGACGCTTAATGACTGAGCCACCCAAGCGCCCCAATATTTATTCTCTTAATGCAGGTCCTGTCTTGCACAGATTCTCAGTCCCCTCTCTGCAGGTCTGAAATCCTAAAAAATCTGAGCACCAGAAGGCTGTGTTTTGATTTTAGAACTCACTGGTCACCAAAACCGGACCTGAACTGATGTAATGGTACTGGAATCTTTATTTAGCTACTTAGCGTGAGCGTTCTTATTTCTCGGCAGAAATAGCCATGGCATGACCTGGACCCATTGGAAGTGTTTTGTAATATATCATCTTGCTAAAATAGGAATTCTGAACTCCGAGGCCATGCTGGCCCAATGCGTTTCAGGTAAGGGATTGTGGATCACTACTTATATCTCCCGAGGGGCCTGGGTTCAGAGTCCAACTCTTGGTTTCAGTCCAGGTCATGATCTCAGGGTTGTGAGACAGAGCCCTGTGTCAGGCTCTACGCGCAGCCTGCTTCTCTGTCTGCCTCTGCTCCCCGCTCCCCCACCTGTTTGTGCTCTCTCAGTTGCTCGTTCTCAAATAAATAAAAGTCTTTAAAAAACCCCAAAACAACTCTGGGGCAAGCCTGAGAATTTGCATTTAAAGATTTTATTTATTTGACAGAGAGAAACACAGCGAGAGAGGGAACACAAGCAGGGGGAGTGAGAGAGGGAGAAGCAGGCTTCCCACCCGATGCGGGGCTCTGCGGGGCTCGATCCCAGGACTCCTAGCTACAGTATCCCCCCGAGTATCAAGCCCTGTGAATCTCCGCTAGCCGCTGCTTTAAAAAAATTGGAATAAAATTCTGGAAGGTGATCCAATAAATATCACTATCACCAATTATCACTAATAATACAATTCTTATAGAAATGACACACATGATTTTCGTGGGCCCAAAAGCACTTGGCCTTTGTGGGTCCCTTTCTTCCCTTAAGAAAAAAAAATAGTAAAAATTCTCTTTTACGACCACATTGGCTTAAAGACAAACACAGTCTGGGCTGGATTATATTATTTTCCTGATTTTAAAGAAAGTGGAAGCTTTCCTGAAAGTGTCATGGGCCCTAGGCCCTGTGCCTTCTAAGAAGAGCTCTGTAAAGAGAGGCCAGCCCTGGTTGTCCATGGTGTCGCTCTGGGGTTCAGATCGGGCGCGGGGGGCAAGGTGGGGAGATACCTCCGGTAGAAAGAGAAGTATTAGAGCAGGGATGGCGAGATGGAGGATGAGGATCAGGAAGGGAGAGTTGTTGCGGGTTCAGTTGTACCGCCCCCAAAAAAGACGAGCTGAACCTCTAATCCGATTTGGAAGTAGGGTCTTTAGCAATGGAATCCAGTCAAAGCGAGGTCATGCCGAGTGAGGGTGGCCCCCAGTCCAGAGCCTGATGTCCTTAGAAGAGGGAAGTTTGCAAGAAGCCAGGAGAAAGGCCTGGAACATTTCCCTCTGAGCTGCCGAGAAGGAGCCCACCCTGCCGATAACCTCTGGCTTTTTGGACTTCTGGCCTCCAGAACATTCTGTGGTCTTGAGCCACCGAGTTTGTGGAGCCTGACAGCAGGCAGTGGGGACTGAGAGTGGCCAGTGGAACCCAGTACCCAGACAAAGCCCAGCTCCCTGCCTAGAATGTTCCCTGAGGATGACTGGCTCTGCGTGCTCGGGATCTCCCCCTGGGCGTTGCCTTGGAACACCCAGAAAAATCAGGACTTGTTTCTTTAAAGAAAGCATATGAATCATACACACACACACACATACACACATACAGAGAAATCTGCTAACTTCCCCTCCCCACCAAATAGCACTGTTGTTGGCCACAGAGGAAGTGATTTCACAACTGTTTTCCTATTTTCCATGCACACTCCATCCTTATGCATGGCGCATAAGAGACCAGGTCTCACCTTCAGGTTCTGAGGGACCCAAACAGCACAATGAGAACCACTCACCCCAGTCCCCCCTCGAATCTGTCTTCTCCAATTGGACGCCAATGGACACCAAGAACCACAAGGCTAAAAGACCAGGGCAGTTTGTAGAAGGGTTCAGAAAATCTGCGTTGGCTGAGGCCACCTTGAGTGACCACCACCAGAACCCCACCCATGGGGAGAGGGGCACAGGAACGGACTGTGCTGGGTGCAAACGGAATGCCCCCACTGGGTGATGCTAACCTCAATCCCGCACATTTTCCTACACAATTTCACAATCTCGTGCAATAATCATCTGTTGCAGGGTGAGGGCTGGGGGCCGAGCCTGCCTTCCTGAAATAAAACAGCTTTTTTTTTTTTTTTTTTTTTTTTTTTTTTTTTTTTTTTTTTTTTTTTTTTTTTTTTCTCCTATATCCCCTTCCTAGGCTGCAAACGGCCTTTCTGCAATGAGGCCTCCTTCCTTCTCCCTCTTCAAAGGCTTCCTTTGTCTCAGACCATTTCTCGAGCTGTACTGCCTTTCTCAGGATGGGTCCCGTGGATAACCCCTAACACCAAACATCAAGAGACCCTACTGACTGTAGGGGCGCCTGGGTGGCTCAGTTGGTTAAGCCACTGCCTTTGGCTCAGGTCATGATCCTGGAGTCCCAGGATAGAGTCCCACATCGGGCTCCCAGCTCCGCGGGGAGTCTGCCTCTCCCTCTGACCTTCTCCTTTCTCTCAAATAGATAAATAAAATCTTAAAAAAAAAAAAAAAAAAAAGAGAACCTACTGATTGTAAAATGAGATTAATCCCCACAGTTGAATTACTGAGCCAACTGGGTGGGATGTGGCATTCAATCAGACTTGAATTTTTGCCCAACTGGACCTATTTCTAATTTTTATGGGTTCTGATTCACTTGCAGTTGAATGTGTTGGCCATGGAGACGTTATGAAAGGAAATGATTTGTCAGCTCAGGTGAGACTTAAATTCTTCAATAGAGGTTTTATCCATCACCAATCTGATGGATTCACCAGTGGCTTTGGAAGAGAAATGTGCATGTCAGCGAAGAGATAGATCCCGATTTCCTAGACATAGACATAAGAAAAATCATGCTAAATTGAGCCTACAGATCCCTGAGGAGTTAGCAGCTGGTTGGCAATAGTCTGGTTTCAATGATCTGCAGAAACCTCACAGCCCCACAGAACAACTGAAAGCCTGCTGACTGTACGCACCCACCAGGAGTGATCCGTAACCTTCTGGAAAGTCAGCACGGCTCATGCTTGCTAATATCCATCCAGAACCACTGGGCTATGCGTTCTGATGGACTCTGTTTGTAGCCCCGGAAGAGTCATAAATTGGAGATAAGAGTTTAAAAAACACCAAATCCCTCAGCTCTGTTTAATAACGCGGCTGAAGTCCAGACATTCCACTGGAATGATGATCCCCTCAGTGGACTCTGGAGGTGACCCTAAGATGCCCTTACAAATAATCTCCAACTGACTTGCAGACTATGAGTAACGCCATCCTCCCCCCACGCACACGCCCTACTGTTCCCTAAGTCTGGATTTTCTACAAGCCACATCCTGGGCTTTTCAGATGAGGCACACTCAAAGCCTTGATTTCACTTTCTGAAATCTAACCAAGGGCCTAATGAGGGAGCTTCGGGTCTTCCTGGAACCTTCTCACCCCTACAAAAGGACTGTGCTCTTTAAGCAAAGGATCGAAAGAGCCACTGTTCTAAGACCGTGGCCCTTGGGCTGACCTTCGGCTAGCTGCGAGGGTGAGAAGCTGCGAACAGCCAGGCCCAGTCTCTGACATTCTGATTTCATCAGTCTGGGGGACCCACGAAGTCCTTGACCTCTATCCATATCACCAATGGGAGGGAGGGACGCAGGGCACGTTTCCAAGCTGTTTTTTAGAAAACACATCGCTTCTTAAAATTATACATTTTGTTTTTCAATCTGATCCTTTTCAACAATAACAAAACCTGATCACCTGCTATGTCTAAACACTATAGAATACAATTGTAGAAATGGTAACATGTTCACTTAAAAATCCTAAACAAGAAAAGTAGCAGTTAATAACTGAACACTCCCAAGAGCATATTAATTTCAGGCTTTGCCTAGGCCCTCAATGAGTCAGTCAGAAATCATGTATTTTGTGGGAAAGCTCTGTTAAGAGAAGTAGAAGTGGCTTACCGGACTCTGCTGTCGTCCTAATTTCTCACTCGCTCACCTGCAGCCCCAGGGACGGTCACCGTCTGTCGGTAGGCACGCTCGGAGGAAAGAAACTTCCCGAACTCTGCAGCTTTACCGTCAGGAGAACCTAGCACACGGTTTGCAGAAGTTTATGTGGGAAGAAGGGAACTTGTGATTTCTTAACTGTTGCCAAATCATTTCTTGACTCTGCTTTAAGATTTCAAAAGTGAAATTCAGGGGGAGAACGTTATTTATAAAATGATTTAAATGAATGATACAAATATAACACATATGGGTTTGTGCATGCGTGTGTGTCAGTTTGCATATATTTGGGTGTGTGTGTAGTGGGGGGAGGAGGGGATGGCTACAAGAGCTTCACCAGAATGTTAACATTGGTTCGCTCTGGAGAGCAGGATCAGGGGAAAAGGAGGGAGAGAAACAGGGACATTTTTGCTTCGACTTAGACAACTAAAATGTGTTTTTATAAACGTCACCACACATTTGAATTCAGTTTAGGATTGCCCAAATTCATCTTTTGTTATATAATGCAGTCAAATAACATTTGCGTTGCTTCATCTGTGTTTCGTGTATTTCCAGAACAGCACAGAGCGCGGTGGGTGTGGGTCCCCCACCTGGCGTAGGGTGCGGAGAGGGAGCCTCACCCCTGGTGCCCCCGCACCTGGCCCCTGGTAGAAGCTCAATAAACATCCAGTGAATGAGTGAATGAGTGACTGGAACCACAGGACCATTCGTGAGGTTGGAAGTGTTAATTTCCTGTTTCGGCCTGATAACTGAACTGGATTTGGGGCTGTCAGAGAGAGCGCCTCTGGAGGTTTCAGCACAGGGGTCAGAAAACCGCCAAGTCCAGCCCTGGGGGGTAGAAATGGGGGTGAAGAATGATTTTTACCAAAAAACATTTGTAATCAATCTGATGCTAAGGAACATTAACCTTGAACTCCAATTACACCAATGTGATCATTCCCCCCCCACCCCCGAATGCCATTCTTAAGATTATTGGACCTATATGACAAAAAAGTACACTCGATTACTATAGTTTGAATTTTATCAATTAAATAATCATGCGATGTGTTTTTCTCTTATTATGTAAGTACCTACATCATGTCTTCAATGAGCCTCTTGGCCCACAGAGTCTAAAATATTTACTTCCCAGAAAACGTTGGCTGAGCCCTGGCTAACAGATTCATTTGGAATGGGATAGGATGTGTTTCATCTTGCCTGACATTGGGGACAGGGTGGGCAGGGGTGCACGCACACACACACACACACACACACACACACGTTGTGCCATTATTACCCCCCCCCGGGTTCCCATGACACCAGGGAACACAGCCTGCGGCTTCACGGGCTCCCCAGAAGCCTTATGATGGTGCGCTCAGAGATCTCATCAACCTGCCTCCAGTCTCTTGGGTTCCCTCAAACATTTGCACCAAAATAAATTTTTTAGAAAGTAAGAGAAGCTGTGCCTGGGTGGCTCAGTTGGTGAAGCGTCTGCCTTGGGCTCAGGTCACGGTCCCAGGGTCCTGGGATCGAGCCCTGCATCGGGCTCCCTGCTCAGCAGGGAGCCTGCTTCTCCCTCTCCCTCTGCCTCCTGCCCTGACTTATGCTCTGTCACTTGCTCTCTCACTCTCTCTCTCAAATAAATCAATAAAATCTTAAATAAAAAGTAAAAATGACTGCCAGTAGCGGGCTAAACAGGTGGGCTGGACTTCAGACACGCATGGCCCGGCTCCCCAGCCACAAAGTGTCAGCCGCCTCCAGGCCGGTCACTGGGCCCCCGGGGAGCAGGGCGCCCGGCCGTGGTGGGGCCGTACTCATGTCGCCTGGTCGGTGCCGCGCCACGCAAGCTCGGGAGCATGGGTCACTCCCTTAAATCAAGTGAACTTTCCCAGGTGTTCCACCCAGCCAGGAACCACGGTTGACACCAGGGCAGGGAAGTCACTGCGAACCGGAAGCTTAGTCCCCTGTGGGAAGTGGCCAGAGGAAAAGCCGGCCCTCTGCCTGAGCCGCACAGCTGGCCCTCAGTGGCCGGGCCTGCTCTCCCTGCCCTGCCCTGCGCGGGTCCAAAATCTCAGCCGCCCCCTTCCTTGCTCTTCCTCTTGTGCCCTCCCATTCCCAGTTCTGTCATTAAACGTCCCACTCAGGCAATATGCACGGCCCGGATGAATCTCTCTGAGCCTCAGTTTTCTCATCTCTCAAATGGGGATAAAACCACCAGTATCTTCTTCCAATGGTGGCTTTGAGGGTTCAGCCGGGCCTGTGGAAGAAACACTCCACAAACAAAGCTAGTATTCTCACTACTCCCTGGACCTGGGCTCCTCACTCCCCTGGCCTCAGGGGGCCCCACAAGCTCAGGACCTAGGATACCCCCAGGTACCTGCCATCAGTTGTGTGCCCAACAAAAATCATCACAGAATATAGAAAAGACTGGAAATTGAGGTGCAGAGCTCCTGAGGGCACGGCTGCCCTGGGCCCGTGTCTGGGAGCCCCGGGGCAGCTTCCCAAGGCACCTTAACCTACCCTCCAGAGCACTCTGTTAGCACTCACACTTACACCTGCCCCGTTATGTTCCTTCCCCACCAGTTCTTCGACATTTGTACTATTATTTCTCATTTTATTTTTTTTAAGATTTTATTTATTTATTTGACAGAGAGAAACACAGCTAGAGAGGGAACACAAGCAGGGGGAGTGTATTTCTCATTTTAAACAAAAGCTTAAAGTGCTGGTCTATACAATACCTTAATACCCATCAGAAAATGACAGCTCTCTGGATGAAAAGTTAGCTGAAGGCACTCTTCCTAAATGGCTCGTATAGCCCCAGGTCAGGGCACAGAGCTGGGTATAAAGAGCGAGGGCTGGATTACAGCCTCACTTGGCCATAGGGCCAACTACTCTCGAGCAGTGGACAGCCTGTGCAACCGTACATGGTGGCTCAGCTAAACCAAATTGAAGCTTATTTCAGCATCACGAACAGGACTGTCTCCTTTCAACAGCATGTCTAACTGCACAAGTAGGGCCAAGGCAAGGTCCTGCAGTCTTCTGCAAATTCCCTTCTTGAGGCAGTTGCAGGTTGCAGACCAACTATCTGAAAACCTGGGTCTTTCCATTTGTTGCAGCCTACTCCTGTGTTTCCTAAAGCCACTATCTCAAATAACGGGCCACGACCCCACAAAAAGCCATCGTACTTGAGAGCTAAAAGGGTCACCTTATTTCAGGGATGTGGGAACTGAAGGCAAAGGTCAAGAGGACAGTAGTGGTAGAGAGGAGTAGGGGAACCCACCACCCCACTTCTGCTCTGTGTGCTTTCAACTTCTCCCTTCACAAATGCCCTAAATGAAAACCCAGACAGGATCAAGCCTCCCAGCCACGTTTTGCAAAGAGGATGAGGGTGAGTTTTCCGGCTCCCGCCAACTCTGCGTTCTTACTCTCCACCTCTTCTGCTAACATCTCATCATCACCATAAAACTTCTCCCTCTGCTGACGCACTGCGGGCATGCTGACGTCCCTTCTGGCTGCTCCCGGTCCACGCAAGCCGATTTAGGTGCTGACAGGTGTTCCCAGGCCAAAGGGGATTAGTGAAACAGGGGGGACTCTCGCTGATAAATGCTCCTCTCCGACCATCTCCTCCTCTTTAGGCTGGATAAATTAAACATTGTTCAGGGAAAGGAAATATATTTCACAATTCTAGAACTCAACTGCAACTTTTGCAGCTGCTCTCTTTTCTTGGGTCCTGTCGTGCTGACCCTTTCCTGAGACAGAGAGATGCCACAGATACATTCTGAGGGGAGCCTCCTCCTCCTACCTCAGCTAGAATCAGGGGGAAATGGCAGTGTCTAGAATTTTCTCCACTACCCTAGATCTGAGAGCAGTGGGGAGTACAGCGGCAAAGGAGGCTTTGCTCTAAACCCCACAGCATCCTGGAGGGAAAGGCTTCCGAGGGGAGTGAAAGCTGGCTGACACAGCGGGAGCCTTTCAAGGTCAGGTGGTGGGGACGGAGCGGGCGATGGCAGCGCCCGGACGGGTCACAGTTGAGGGGGCTGGGTGATGAAGTGAGACCATCCTGTGTGATTGTTCCGTTGAGCCTGCAGTCACATGGGAAGGTGTTTAGAGCCTGTAAAGCTTTAAGCCTTAGTTAGCCATCCTTATCCGCGAGTAAAGGGGGGGCTGGCGAGCTGGTGGGGGCTTCAGAAAGTTGGGAAATAAAGGACCTTGGTCAAAACCCATAACCCTGGTCTCATCATGAGAAAAACATCGGACAAACTCAAACTGACGGCTTCTCTACAAAATCCCTGACTAGTAATCTTCAAAACTGTCAAGGTCATCAAAAATGGAAAATCTGAGTGACGGTCACAGCTCATAGAAACCCGAGGAGACCTGCCGACTACATGTAATAAGGTATTCTGAGCAGTAGGGGAAAACTAATAAAACCCAAAGAAAGTATGGGGTTTAACTAATAATAACATATCAATAAATGTAGGGAAGCTAGGAGCCGGCTCTACAGGGACTCTCTATGCTCTAATGGAAGATTTATTTAAATACTAAAAAGAAAAATGACTGTATAAACTGACCTAGGTTCCGAGTCTCTGTATATGCACATGGGTGTAAAGATAGATAAAAACA
>PITA01020995.1:0-24838 GCA_004023965.1 Spilogale gracilis | reverse complement strand
TTAGTAACAATAAAAAAAAGAAAAAAAAAGAGACAGCCTAAAAGTAACTGATCAGAAAGGAACAGAGACAATATACAGTAACAGTCACCTTACAGAAAATACAATGGCACTAAATTCATATTTTCCAATAGTTACTCTGAATGTCAGTGGACTAAATGCCCCAATCAAAAGACACAGGAAAATCAGAATGGATTAAAAAAAAAAGACCCATCAATATGCTGTCTTCAGAAGACTCATTTTAGACTCAAAAACACTTCCAGATTTAATGTGAGGGGGTGGAAAACAATTTTCCATGACAATGGACATAAAAAGAAAGCTGGGGTAGCACCCTTATATCATATAAATTAGATTTTAAGCCAAAGACTATAATAAGAGATGAAAAAGGACACTATATCATACTTAAAGGGTTTGTCCAACAAGAGTATCTAACAATTTTAAATACCTATGCCCCTAACATAGGAACAGCCAATTATATAAACCAGTTACTAATAAAGTCAAAGAAACATATTGACAATAATACAACAATAGTAGGGGACTTTAACATCCTCCTCACTGAAATGAACGGATCATCTAAGCAAAACATAAATAAGGAAATAAAGGCTTTAAGTGACACACTGAACCAGATGGACATCACAGATATATTCAGAACATTCAATCACAAAACAACAGAATACACATTCTTCTCTAGTGCACATGGAACATTCTCCAGAATGGAAAAAAAATTATCAATTTGGTCCTTTATCTTTTCTTGTGATCACATCCTGGGTCACAAATCAGGTCTCAAGTGGTACCAAAAGACTGGGATCATTCCCTGCATATTTTCAGATCACAGTGCTCTGAAACTAGAACTCAATCACAAGAGGGAAGTTGGAGAGAACTCAACTATGTGGAGGCTAAAGAGCATCCTACTAAAGAATGAACTTGTCAACAAGGAAATTAAAGAATTTTGAAAATTCACGTAAACAAGTGCAAATGATAAGACAACTGTTCAAAATCTTTGGGATGCAGCAAAAGTGGTCGTGATAGGAAAGTATGTAGCATACAAGCCTTTCTAAAGAAACAAGTAAGGTCTCAAATTATGCATCCTAACCCTAAACCTAAAGGAACTGGAGAAAGAACAGCAAATAAAGCCTAAGCCCAGCAGAAGAAGAGAAATAATAAAGAACAGAGCAGTAATCAATAAAATGGAAACCAGAAGAACAGTAGAACAGATCAACAAAACTAAGAGCTGGTTCTTTGAAATAATTAATAATATTGATAAATTCCTGGCCATACTTATCAAAAAGAAAAGAGAAAGGACCCAAATTAATGAAATCATGAATGAAAGAGGCAATCACAATGAACACCAAGGAAATACAAACAATTATAAGAACATATTATGAGTAACCATACACCAGCAAATTTGACAATCTGGAAGAAATGGATGCATTCCTAGAGATGTATAAACTACCTAAACTGAACCAGGAAGAAATAAAAAACCAGAACAGACCCATAACCAGTAAAGAGATTGAAGCAGTCATCAAAAATGAAGCATGAGAGACTTCGGACTCTGAAAAACAAACTGAGGGATTGGGAAGGGAGGGGGTAGGGGATGGGTGAGCCTGGTAGTGGGTATTGAAAGCACATATTGCATGGAGCACTGGGTGTGGAACATTAACAACGAATCTTGGAACACTGAAAAAATAAAATAAATTATTAAAAATTCCCCCCCCCCAAAAAAAATAAGATCCCAGGGCCAGAGCGCTTCCCAGGGGAATTCTACCAAACATTTCAAGAATTAATACCTATTCTCCTGAAACTGTTCCAAAAAATAGAAATGGAAGGAAAACTTCCAAACTCATCTTATGAGGCCAGCATTACCTTGATCCCCAAACTGGACAAAGACCCAATCAAAAAGGAGAATTACAGACCAATACCCTTGATGAACATGGATGAAAACGTTCTCATGAAAATACTAGTCAATAGGATCCAACATACATTAAAAGGATTATTTACCATGGCCAAGTGGGATTTATCCCTGGACTGCAAGGTTGGTTCAACATCTGCAAATCAATCAATGTGATACAATACATTAATAAAAGAAAGGACAAGAACCATATGACATTCTCAATAGATGCTGAAAAAGCATTTGGCAAAGTACAACATTCTTGATCAAAACTCTTCACAGTGTAGGGATAGAGGGTACATACCTTAATATCATAAAAGCCATCTATAAAAAACCCACAGAAAATATAATTCTCAATGGGAAAAATGGACAGTTTTTTCCCTAAGGTCAGGCACATGACAGTGGTGCTGACTGTCACCCCTGTTGTTCAGCACCATACTAGAAGTCCTAGCCTCAGCAATCAGACAACAAAAAGATATAAAAGGCATTCAAATTGTCAAAGAAGTAGTCAAACTTTCACTCTCTGCAGATGATATGACACTTTATGTGGAAAACCCAAAAGATTCCACTCCAAAACTGCTAGAAATCATACAGGAATTCCATACAGTGTCAGGATATAAAATCAAAGCACAGAAATCAGTTGCATTTCTACACACCAGCAGCAAGACAGAACAAAGAGAAATTAAGGAGTTGATCTCATTTAAAACCACACCCAAAACCATCAGATACCCAGGAAAAAACCTAACCAAAGAGGCAAAGAATCTGTACTCAGAAAACTATAAAGTACTCAGGAAAGAAATTGAAGAAGACACAAAGAAATGGAAAAACATTCCATGCTCATGGACTGGAAGAACAAATATTGTGAAAATGTCTATGCTACCTAAAGCAGCCTATGCATTTAATACAATGCCTATCAAAATACCATCCACTTTTTTTTCAAGGAAATGGAACATATAATCCTAAAATTTGTATGGAACCAGAAAAGACCCCAAATAGCCAGAGGAACGTTGAAAAAGAAAACCAAAGTTGTGGGCATCACAATTGCAGACTTCAAGCTCTATTACAAAGCTATAATCATCATGACAGTATGGTACTGGCATAAAAAAAGAGACATAGATCAATGGAACAGAATAGAGAGCCCAGGAATGGATCCTCAACTCTATGGTCAACTACTCTCTGACAAAGCAGGCAAGAGTGTCCAATGGAAAAAAGATAGTCTCTTCAACAAGTGGTGTTGGGAAAATTGGACAGCCACATGCAGAAGAATGAACATTTGGAAACTTGACCATTTCCTTACACCACACACAAAACTAGATTGAAAATGGATGGAAGGCCTCAATGTGAGACAGGAATCCATCAAAATCCTTGAGGAGAACACACGCAGCAATATCTTTGACCTCAGCCACAGCAACTTCTTCCTAGAAACATCTCCAAAGGCAAGGGAAGCAAGGAAGAAAATGACCTATTGGGATTTTACCAAGATAAAAAGCTTTTGCACAGCAAAGGAAACAGTCAACAAATTCAAAAGACAACCAACAGAATGGGAGAAGATATTTGCAAATGACATATTAGATAAAGGGCTGGTATCCAAACTCTATAAAGAACTTATCAAACTCAACACCCAAAGAACAAATAATCCAATCAAGAAATGGGCAGAAGACATGAATAGACATTTCTTCCAAAGAAAACATCCAAATGGCCAACAGACACATGAAAAGTGCTCTACATCACTCGGCATCAGGGAAATACAAATCAAAACCACAATGAGATACCACCTCACACTAATCAGAATGGCTAAAGTTAACCAGTCAGGAAACAACAAGTGTTAAGCAAGGATGTGGGGAAAGGGGAATCCTCCTACACTGTTGGCGGGGATGCAAGCTGTGCGGCCACTCTGGAAAACAGTGTGGAAGTTCCTCAAAAAGTTGAAAATAGAGCTACCCTATGACCTAGCAATTGCACTACTGAGTATTTACCTTAAAGATACAAATGTAGTGATCTGAAAGGACTTGTGCACCCAAATATTTATAGCAGCAATGTCCACAATAGTCAAACTATGGAAAGAGCCTAGATTTCCATCAATAGATGAATGGATAAAGAAGTGGTATATATATACAATGGAATCCTATGCAGCCATCAAAAACCCCCATAATCTTGCCATTTGCAATGATGTGGGTAGAACTAGAGATATTATGCTAAGTAAAATAAGTCAACCAGGGAAAGACAATTATCTTATGATCGCTCTGACATGAGGAATTTGAGAAGCAGAGCAAGGTGGGGGGGAGGGAGGGAAAAATGAAACAAGATGAGATTGGGGAGGGAAATAAAACATAAGAATCAATCTCAGCAAACAAACCGAGTGTTGCTGCAGAGGAAGGGTATAGGGTGGTTGGGTGATGGACATTGGGAAGGGTATGTGCTATGGTGAGTGCTGTGAATTGTGTAAGACTGACAACTCACAGACCTGTACCCCTGAAACAAATAATACATTATATGTTTATTTAAAAAAAATAGAATGACCCTTCAGGGTCTCTCCTAGAGATCAAAGAAAACTATCCCAATTTCTGACTTTTGCACTGCATCATTTTGGTGAGCCTTCTATTTATAACCTGTGGCATTTGTCATTGCCTGATCTAAGACTTCAAATTGTTATCATTAATAAAAGTTTTCAAAACTAATGGGTCCAGTTTTGGGTTTAATACTTTCCACCGCCCCCAAAGTCTTCTTCCTCCCCACATCATTTACCTCAAGAGAACAAAGAATAGTTGCTTGCAGTAAACCTCCTCAACTCCCCTGGCGAGCCTCATGAACACCTAATACAGGGGGGCTAGAAAGGAGAGACTGAGGAGATTTCTAGTCCACAGATGACCTGTCTAATTTCTTTTTAAGGAGCTAAGGTGCCTTGGTTACTCATCTAAACCAAAATAACAGACCTTCTCTATACTTCTGGCTATAACTATATCAGAGCTCCAAAACATTTTGGAAGAGGTGCTGGTGCTGATTTGGTAGTTATCAGATCTATGATTGAACTTAATAATTCAATAAGCATTTTTAGAGAGGGAGTGGGGGGCAGAGGAAGAAAAGAGAGAGAGAGAGAGAGAGAGAGAGAGACAGACAGACAGACTTGGGGCTCGATATCATGACCCTGAGATCATGACCTAAGCTGAAATCAAGAGTCGGGTGCTTAACCAACTGAATCACCCAGGCACCCTCAAATAAACATTTTTATAATGCTTCTTATGTACAAGGTAAGGTAAAAAGGAATACAAATTTAAGAGACTGGAATATTAACTTAGCTGTATCTGGTAATACATCTACCACCATTCTTTCAGCAAAACCAGTTGGACATAAGTATTTTAAAAGGGGCCCAGGGCTTGCTTGCCCCGATTGCTTAGTGGTTGGCAGATACAGATAAACAAACAAACAAACAACCCAAACAAACTCCATTAGAGCAGCTATTTGCAAAAATAATTAATAATCATCTACCCATATCACTTGTTAGCTACTAAGTGCTTAAATACCCCCTAGCCACAGGAATTAGGATTGCTATATTTGACCTTATTTAATGTACTATGTACATTACTCAGTAATTGGTGCTTGGGAGGAGCCACACAGAGAAGTGTAAGTCTTGCTAAATAAAGATTATAGAATTATAATTTCCCCTATACTATAAAATAAAGGTCAACAGAGGTCCTTTCTCTATCACTAATATGCTATACCTTGTGTCCTTGCTTCGGGAAATTTCCACACAAAAAAAAGCCCACCTACAGGGTCTCATTTGAGACACTTCAAATAACTCACATTCTATGTCCTCATTTGTGATGAGACCTAGAAACCCTAATCAAGAGATTCAAGCATGTTGGCATGCAACAGATATAGATTAAGAGCTCAGTGAGAATAGAGGAAGGGAAAGTGAAGGTGTAAGTATATGTGCCTATATGGCCATTAAAGTAACAAGTGAATCAAGTTCTACTGTTTCCAGTATAAACAGTGCTATTCCAACATCATGCAAACACATTTGTAATGTAATTACATTTGTAATGTAATTCAAAAATTTCAAGTGGACAATGTATTTATTTGAACACTGATAAAAACTGAAACTTTCCTCCTCAAAGTGAGTTACAATTTGCCCTAAAAATAAATAATAAAAATCCAGAGGGGAAAAAAGAACCTAAACACCAAACTCTCTAAGCCCTAACTGTAACCTTCTCTCTCAAAACATTTCTAATTTTCAGCTCCCAAGAACAATATAACAGAAGAGGAACCAAGCTTATTTCATTATGCCCCAGAGTCTTTCCATGTAAGTAGTGGATGCTTTACTAGCAGCAATTTAGTTGCTCACCTAATCCTTACTTAACATAAATGTTTTCAGAAAACCTGCTACAAGAATTATCAAATAGAAACAATTAGCACCCATTGTAATTAACATCTTCCTTCCCAAAGCTAGCAGTTCTAATCTGTCAGAAACGGTTGATTCTCCTCCTAGCCACCCTGAACTTCTGTAGTTTTTAGGCAAGGGGCCCAGTTTTAAAAAGTGAAATCATCTTCAATTTTATCTACTAATATTTTCCCCCATGCCTCTTAAAACAAGTCTCCCTTTTCCAAGCAGATAGAAAAAATAATATGCCTACTCATCAATGTGTAGGATTTAGTCAAACCCCTTCCCCTAATTTAAGAGGTATATACTCCATTCTATTTTCAATCTGTCCAAATTTTAATTGAATTTTAAAGCCCAGTGTAAGTTCTATCTCCATCATGAAACCTCAAGACTGTTCTGGCCTATGGGTATCCCACTTACAGAATATTTTATTAGCTCTATATTACCACTCATTTCTCCTTTGTCATACACTAACCAGTACTAACTATTTCAACTGTACCCTCCTGTCTAGAAATTCTGATGTGTGAGGATGACAGAAGGACCTGAGTATGCTTGGTCTGCAGGAGAGAGTTGTCAGGGCAATATTAAATAAATACATTTTTTAATAATCAAAATTTTGTCATATAGAAGAATAATTAAGAATTAACCTATGTTTCTCCAGAAGGCAGAATATGTAGGAAGTACATTTGAGGACTACATGAGTAAGTTATAAACATATTTATCATGTACTTACTATGTTTCATGTACTAAATTGGGCACATGCCCACATCTTGTCTCAGGTAACTACTGGAGGTTTTTCTAACAATATAAGTGGGTAACAAGGGAATAGTGTGCCTTACAAAGTAATCAACTCTTTTCATCAGAACTGTAGGAGGTAAGGATCCCATGGGGGGGATGGAAATAGAAGACTCAAAATGTCAAAAACTAATGATATACAAAACATTGGCTAATTGAATTTAAATTTAAAAAAAATGTCCCACTTCAATGCTGATGTTAGATGTGGTCTGCCCATAAAGTAATGAAACAAATCTGTTTTTAGAAAACAAATACAAGTGCATGCATACATATGTGTTCTACTTCAAAGAAGTCACCCTAGAAAACTTGAGCTTGGTCCCAAATGATAAAGCTGCTCAAAGGACAAAGACCTGTCATCCCAAAGTAGATTCTAAGCAACTTGCTACAGGCTCTGGAGACAATCTCAATGAAAGAGTGCCGAAACCACCCTTAAGGAATGGCAGTTTTCTGAGAATAATATGTTTCCTAATGTGGTCGATTTGGAAGGGGCAATATGCATTTGCATATGCAAATGCTCATTTTCTAAAGCAAATATTTATTATTTTATAATCACAGTTCATATACCTTCACTCTCCACCTCAAATACAAGTGCTTGTTGGCAAGGACACTTTCAAGGTGGCAGTGTGCACAGTCTGTAACACCCTCTTCATAGCTCTTAAAAGGTAACTATGTCAACTCAAGGTCAGAAGGTGATGGTAATGATAATAACAATCTAAAATTAAAATTTAAGACCATACAATGTATAAGACACTTGCTAAGAATATATATTCATCTCACACATTAAATGGCTTTTCAATCAACTAAATGGTCAGGCAAATTAGAGACTTAACTGACTCCTCCCCATTCTTGCAACTGAATTGTTCAATCCTACAATTGAATTATTTATTTGCCTGATAAACATTGATATAGCTCATGTCTGTTCTGGACTGCTTATTTACCAATTTTAGTCTGCATTCCCACAGACAAAAGCCCTTCCTGTTGAATAAGATTCAAAGGTTATGATTATTATCTATGCCTGATTTTTCTCCTGTGGTCAAAAATATGTGTCCTTACTTATCTAAAAAAATCAAGAAAGCAAAACTACTGGTTGGGCAAGTAATTAACACAAATGACCTACTACTCCATGATAAACATACCAAATTCAAGCCAGCTAACCAAGAACAAGATGCTTAATAGTGATTGGGCCCATGTCCTCAAAAATATTATCACTCACATGGTGACATAAAAGAATAACAATTCAATCTCACATTTTAAGAGGCCAGAAGTCTAAAATCAAGGAGTCAGCAAGGCACACTCTCCTCTGGAGGCTCTAGGGGAGAGTTCATTCCTTGCAGCTTCTGGTAGTTACTGCCAATTCTTGGCTTGTGGCTGCATCTTTCTCTGCTCCATCTTCATGTTGCTTTCTCCTCTAAATGTCTCTTTTATTCTGTGTACCTGTGTTATTTTCCCTTGCTTATTTCTTATAACACACATGTGATGGTGGTTAGGCACCACCCAGATAATCCAGCGTGATCTCCTCATTCTGAGGTCCTTAACTTCATTAAACCTACAAATAAGATAACTTTTTCTTTCAAATAAGGTAACTTTAATGATTCTGGGGATTAGGGTCTTGACAGATCTTTTTGAGGGCTACCATTCAGTCCACTACAATAATCAATGTTTAAGAAATAAACACACTTATCAGCACCTACCTAACAAGTTCAGAATAGCTGAAAAACTAATAAGAAAGTCTTAATGAAGAACTGAACATTTAAAAAATGGTAATTATTCTATGACCCGGCAAATGCACTGTTAGGTATTTACCCCAAGAGATGTAGTGAAAAGAAGGGTCATATGCACCCCAGTGTTCATAGTAGCAATGTCCACAATAGCCAAACTGTGAGAAGAACCAACAATTCTTCTTCAACAGAAGAATGGATAAAGAAGATGTGGTCCATATATACAATGGAATATTACTCAGCCATTAGAAAGGATGAAAACCCAACTTTTGCAGCAACATGGATGGGACTGGAGGAGATTATGCTGAGTGAAATAAGTCAAGCACAGAAAGTCAATTATATGGTTTCACTTCCTTGTGTAACACAAGGAATAGCATGGAGGACATTAGAAGAAGGAAGGGGAAATGAAGGGGGGAAGTTGGAGGGGAAGACAAACCACGAGAGACTGTGGACTCTGAGAAACAAACTGAGGGTTTTAGAGGGGACGAGGGTGGGGGGATGGGTTGGCCTGATGATGGGTATTAAGCCTGGGGCACATATTACATGGAGCACTGGGTGTTATGCCTAAATAACGAATCTTGGAACACTGCATCAAAAACTGATGATGTTAATTATTAATATGCTTACAGAGACAGCAAGGATATTAGTAAAATATGCAAATGGACACAAATTTCATCTTTTCAGTTATATCAGCTTGTAAAAATAGTACAACTTGGGGGTGCCTTGGTGGCTCAGTCAGTAGGATATGCAACTCTTGATCTCAGTGTCATGAGTTCAAGCCTCATGGTGGGCACAGAGATTAAAAAAAAAGTACAACTTACAGTGTCACTATGTTTAAAATAATAAATATAGGCCTATAAAACTATAGATTTTTTTCTTTCTTTTAGAGAAAGAGAGAGCATAAGCTGGGGCAGGGAGGCATAGAGGCAGAGAGAGAGGGAATCAAGTGGGTTCCACACCCAACATGTAGCCTGACACAGGGCTTAACCCCATGACCAGGAGATCACGACCTGAGCAGAAATCAAGAGTCAGCTGCCCAACCAACTGAGATACCCAGGCACCCCTAAAACTATAGGTTTTTAATAAGAGGTTATCTTGAGAGTGGAGGATGATAAGCATAAGTACGAGAGGCAAGATACCTAAAAACAGTAAATTAAAAAACACTATTTTTTTTAATAGTGATCTTCTTTTCAGTTTGGGATGAAGGTGGAGTATCTTCAGCACATCCTGAGGATGATGACTCACCAACCAAAGAATTCGAGTAGTAACACTTTCATTCCATAGTTGTAACAAACATAAACATCCACTTACTCATTTTGGAGTACTCAGCAAATATAGGAATGTGTTAAATGCTCTGTAGTAGTGGTCTTAAAATTGTGGCCTGTATCATGAAGATTTTTCAGTAAATAAGAAGAAAATAATAGTTTCAAGGGAATTCATTTGAAGATCCTCAACTTCCATATGTATTTTCTTTAATATGAATTGTCTGAGAAAGAATCTATGATTAAGGAGTTCCCTTTCAACTATGGCCCTTCCTTGTCTTTACTTAAGAAATGTATACTCATTCATTCTGAATCTTAATATGTACAAAATTTCAGGTACAAAAGTCTCCAAGGCATTAAATACAGGAATAATTCCAAATATTGTTGTAGCTGTTGAGAAAGTCAATTATTCTGTTAACTAGGTAATGCATACTTTGCCAGGCAGATAGCATTTAATTTTTTACTTTGAACAAAATTAAAGAATGTTCAGCATATATATAATTAAAATAATTTTTGATAACAGATCATTGTAATTTGTGTTAAATAACTTGAAAGGAGTTCAAAGAATTGGGTAACATTGATAAATAAAACTTCCATCCCCAAGGCACCTGAATGGCTTTATCTATTCATCCATTCATCTGGCTTTATCCGTTCATCTGTTGATGGACATCTGGGCTCTTTCCATATTTTGTCTATTGTGGACATTGCTGCTATAAACACTGGGGTACAAATCACATCTGTTACATGTTAGGTTCCAAAGAGTTAGCAGTCAGAAGGGGAAGGAGATGAGTTTGAGACATTAAACTAAAGGAGACAAGCAGGAGAATGCCAATTCCTAGGAGTCCTCTCATCTTATACATGAATCAGAAGGCTATATATCTTGCCTTTTTGCTAACTTTACAACTCTTTTTGGACCTGGGATGGAAGGTTTCAGAATTAAGGAGAAATGAAGGCAGTTTTGCAGGCCACTGTTTAAGCTAATTTACTGAAATACTATTTCTAAAAAAATTACCATGTCTCTCCTCTCTCGCAAACTTATACACAAATAGAGAGATCCGTTTAGGAGACTAAAAGACATAACAACTGAATGTAGTACATGACTCTAGAAACAGTCCTAAAATGGAGAAAAAAAATGTTATGGACATTACTGGGTCAATTGACAAAATAGGAAAACAGAAGATAAAGTATTGCCCTAATATTAAATATACTGAATTTGATAACTGTACTGTAACTATTTAAGAGAATTTTCTTATTCTTTGGAAACATACACTAAAGTAGTTAGGTTAAAGGGCCGTAATATATGCAGCTTATTCTTAAATGACTCAGGGAGAAGATTTTACATACATACACATGCACAACAAAAACTGCTATGTCAAATGTGGCCAAATATTAACAATAGATGAATTTGGATAAAGAGTATGCAGGTATTCTTTGTATTATTTTTGCAAACTTTCTGTAAACTTAAAATTATTTCCAAGTAAAAAGTTAAAAAATGGTCCCACTCAGAGGACTATCTCACCATCAATACCAGAAAGGTCAAATTATATATCTAGGAATTTGGAGTGACATCATTAGGAAAATCCTCTCCTTCATTCATCCAATGAGACTACTGGCAAACAGTGTCAGAATTAATATTAAAGGTCTGCAGCAATCCAGGGAGCATTTATTCAAGAAAAATGGCTGTATCTCAGTTAAAACAGTGAACTTTGGCAGTTTTTTGGTAACTTTTCCTATCCCTATCTCCATTCCCCAACTCTGAATTATCTCAAAAACCAATATCCCATAATCATAACAAAACCTAGTAGTTACTACAGGGGGGGAAATGGAGCTGGAGCTCCTTGGAACCCTCATTTTCGGAGAATTGTCATTATTTGATTTGTCTGGTGGTTCCCTGGAATATCCCAATTACAAGCCTTGTCTTTATTTGACCTGACTGGGAGCTCTCCCAGTGCAAATAACCCTTCCCACAAAGGCATTTCTTGAAAACAGTCAGTGGCAATTCTTTCACATGATGGCTGTTTGGAACAGTGGATAACAGATGGGGAAAACAAGAGGCTAACCGGAAGCTTAAAAGGAAATCTGGGGAAATATGTATAAGGATTTGAAATACTCTGACATATTCCTGGGAATCTCAATAGCCATATGCATGTGAAGGGTTGTACTCATGCCCAGGGCTATGTATATGCTCAGGAAATACCTGAGAAGGGTCTAAGCTCTTACCTCTGGCTGACTCCAGGGTTCTACACAGGCAGGGAGTGAAAGCTAGGGTAAAGTTGTCAATTAACTGCCTGAGGGTTCAAGACATGGCCCCAACATGCACATGGAGCTTCTTGGCAAAGAATGAGAGATTTATTGGTTCAAGGAATTTTTTTTTTGGTTCAAGGTATTTAAGGAGATCTTGGTCTAATCATTAGCTGGCCATTAAGCTGGTCAAAAGCAGAGACTTCAGTGGCCATATATGACAAAGAATACAGACTCTATGTAATGGGTTCAGAAAATCAACAATAACTAACCCTGTGGAGATAGCAGAGGATCTGATTTCCAGATATGCTACACTGTATTATTTCAAATATCCAGTTTCCAACAAAAAACATTATCAGATATGTAAAAAACCAAGAAAGTATGGCTCACACACAGGGGAGAAAAAGCAGTCAATAGAAACTGTCCCTGAGATAGCCCAAATGTTGAACTTACTAGACTTTAAATCGGCTATTATAAATATTTTTATGAATTAACAGGAATCATATCTAAAAAACTAAAGAAATTATGAGAATGATGTCTCACCAAATAAAGAATATCAATAAAAACAGAGTAATTATAAAAATGAACCAAATAGAAATTATGGAGCTGAAAAGTATAAAACCGAGGTGAAAAATTCACTTTTAAGGGCAAAACTGCACATTTGAGCAGGTAGAAGAGAGAATCAATGAACTTGAAGATAAGTTAATTTAGATTAACAAGTCTAAGGAAAAGACAAAAACATGAAGAAAATTAAGCAAAGTTTTACAGGCCTGTGGAATACCATAAAATATACCAATATGCACATGATAGGAACTCCAGAAGGAAAAGTGAGAGAAAAAAGAGGGAGAAAGAATATTTGAGTAATGGCCAAAATCTTCCCAAATTTGATAAGGGATATTAGTCAACAATTCCCAAAGCTCCAAATTTCAATAGAAAAAACTCAAAGAGATCTATACCTAGACACATCAACTATCCATTATAAATTCATCAGGAATTATTTTATTTAGATGATGGTATAAAATGGGAGAAAAGAGATTGAAAAAAGTAAAAAGAAAACAAAGGGGGAAATGTTAAGATATGTAGATAATTATTTATCACTTAAAGATCAGTCCTGTGCAGGAAATAACAAGCGTTGGAGAGGCTGTGGAGAAAGGGGAACCTTCTTACACTGTTGGTGGGAATGCAAGTTGGTGCAGCCGCTTTGGAAAACAGTGTGGAGATTCCTTAAAAAATTAAAAATAGAGCTACCCTATGACCCTGCAATCGCACTACTGGGTATTTACACCAAAGATACAGATGTAGTGAAAAGAAGGGCCATATGTACCCCAACGTTCATAGCAGGAATGGCCACAATCACCAAGCTGTGGAAAGAGCCAAGGTGTCCTTCAACAGATGAATGTATAAAGATGATATGGTCCATATACAAAATATTATACCTCCATCAGAAAGGATGAATACCCAAATTTTGTAGCAACATGGACAGGACTGGAGGAGATTATGCTGAGTGAAATAAGCCAAGCAGAGAAAGTCAAGTATCATATGGTTTCACTTACTTGTGGAGCATAAGGAGTAACATG
The DNA here is from genome assembly GCA_004023965.1 of Spilogale gracilis. NCBI lineage: Eukaryota > Metazoa > Chordata > Mammalia > Carnivora > Mephitidae > Spilogale > Spilogale gracilis. Next base: position 10,982 of record PITA01020995.1, on the reverse strand, counting down.
GAGGACAGTGGGAGAAGGAAAGGAATTGTGAACTGGGGTAAATTAGAGAGGGAGATGAAGCATGAGAGACTTTGGACTCTGAGAAATGAACTGAGGGTCTTGGAAGGGAGAGGGTTGGGGGGATGGGGGAGCCTGGTGGTGATTATTGAAGGTACAAATTGCATGGAGCACTGGGTGTGGGACATAAACAATGAATCTTAGAACACTGAAAAAATAAAATAAATTATTATATAAAAAAGATCAGTCCTGTGGTATTTAGTATGTGAGAAAAACTGGAAAGTACATTTTAGGAAAGCTATACAAAACATAGACAAAGAGCACTCCCATTTCAAGAAGTTATGAAATTTAGAGGGGTGGTCTGATGTTTAGTTATTGCTGAACACTGGTCATAGTATCTATAGACTACATAATTAAACAATTTGTCACTTAATTATTCTTGTGGATTATTTGATAATTTCTTTTTAATCCCACACTGACTTCCCATAGTGTCTTGACACATGTAGTCAAAGTTCATTAAAAAAAATCATAATAATATACTTTAAAAGTCAACAAGAGGGGTGCCTTGGTGGCTCAGTCATTAAGTGTCTGCCTTTGGCTCAGGTCATGATCCTGGAGTCCCAGGATCAAGCCCCGCATCAGGCTCCCTGCTCAGCAGGAAGCCTGTTGCTCCCTCTCTCACTGCGCCCCCCCCCCCCCGGCTTGTGTTCCCTCTCTCGCTGTGTTTCTCTCTGTCAAATAAACGAATAAAATATTTTTTAAAGTCAACAAGAAAGTTTTTAAAATCATCTGATGCTTGGGACCATTTGCAACACTTTTTTCTTCCTTGCCATGGATAATGGAGAAATAATCATATATTGATATTCAAATACATTCTCTAATTAACATACCAATAAAATATTCCCAACATTATGTGTGCTTGTATAAATTCATAAGTATTCACCATTGAACCATATCATATTTGCTAATGGCTTCCAGGCTTAACTCAACCTTTAGGAACTTAAGTCCATCTATTTCAAATAGCTGAGTTTTATGCAAGGTAAACTACAGTTAGAGGACCCTCTCATTTCTGCATCACCTTATCTTATGCCCTTTGTGAGCAAACACCCCACTTCCCAATGCATAAACACCACAGAAACCTGGAGGGAACAACAAAGGAGGAGGAAAGGAAATCAAACATAACTTCCCAAGGAAGCCCACGGACTTAACTCCCTCTTCCAGCACTAACAGAACTCAAAGCTCAGCATAGTGCCTGCCACCTATGAATTTCATCTGCCATAACAAGAGGGCCTAAGAGAAGGAAAAAACTGAAAAAGGCCAGGTTTCCAGGACTTTATCAACACTTGCCCTTGGTTACATTTGGTAATTCCCAGAACCCTACCCCTATATTGTAAAACTTAATATTTTGCACACTACAAGTAGAGGTTTTGTAAGAGTTCAATTCCTTTAGGGCCACACTGGATGCACAGAAAAGTTCTTATTTCAGCCTTTGTTTTTACTCAAACACAAGCACTGTGGTAAATCCTAAAAGAATGAGCTTCATTTATTATCTATAATGTCAAAATTGAAAAGGTTAATCACCATTAGTCAATGGAAATTAGGAGTGGATAGCAAATTATTTATCACATGAATGAAGGGACTTTGAAATGAAGCCCAAATATAAAACCACAAACACATACCCAGATGCTCAGGCATCCCTTTCATACCCCAAACGACTACACCCCTTCCTCCTATGTGCACTGCTCTCTCTTTGGATACCATATGTTCACATCTGTAGCAGCTGAATGTATCACAATATCTTCTTACACATACGACAATTGGAGAAAAGCCTAGGCAACCACCACAAAAGCCACCCACCCCCAAATTTTCCTCTCAGCCTAACCTAAAGAAAGTACCCAATTCCTCTCCAAACCTCAAGAGCACTTCTTGAGACAGCTTCTAGGCACTTCGAGCCAGATTTGTGTCCTAAAGCTGACAGGAGCTGCTGATGTCTAATCTGCAAGTAAGAACTGAGGTGTATGGAGTCTGGGGATTGATAGATGCAAGACAGATATAAAAATAGTCACTCTCAGGCAAATGTTGGCAGCTGATTCTGTGTCCTTGGGTGTGTGCACTGTACCTACAACCCCAGAAGAGCCTAATAACCTTCATGAATCTCCCCTAAAGTGGACTGTGATACACAATCATTTCTTCACAGCATAATAATACTATGCAGGTGTTCTGAGAGCCTTTCCTACATTTACTTCGATAAGCCCCCAACACATGCATGTGTGTGAACACACACACACACACACACACACACAGATGCACACACACAGAGACGCACTCACACAGAACAAGTACAGGGAAAAGAAGCAGAGAGAACATCAAAACAGCCCCTATGGGACCCAGACTCTTTACTTAGGTCAGAGTTTCTCAGTGTGGGCACTACTGATACAGTAAATTAGATAATCCTGTGTCTTGTGTGTGGTGGTGGTGATAAATGGTTCTCCTACGAATTGTAGAAAGTTTAGAAGCATTCCTGGTCTTTACCCAGTAGATGCCACTAGCAACCCCTCTACCCAGTTGTGACAAAAAATGTCTCCAGACATTAACAAATGTCCCAAATTTTCTTCCTTCCACCTTGAAGACCACTGCTTTAGAAGGGAGCGGGCTGGGGGATGGGTGAGCCTGGTTATAGGTATTAAGGAGGGCACAGACTGCATGGAGCACTGGGTGTTATATGCAAACAGTGAATCATGGAACACTATATCAACAACTAATGATGTACTATATGGTACATATGTTTATAACATAACATAATAAAACAATAATAATAAAGAAAATGATCACTGCTTTAGACCAAAAGGATTCCTCCAGTATGGCTCCAGTCAGCGTGAAAATTGCCACATTACAAAATACATCGCAAAAATAGATGTACGATAAACAAGTCAGTCTTTTTAGTGCAGAGTCAGGGAGGAGGTTAGACATTTCCATGACCAGAAGTTCCTCTCAGCAATGGGAAAGGGTCCCTGACATCTAGTAATGAGTCTTTTCTGTGACAGCCTAATCTAGGATTGTCTTGGCTTCTTTTCTGACATAGCTTCCCACATAGTGTTCAAGCATCAAGTGACCCAGCTGGGTCCTTCCACATGTGATTTCCTGCCAAACAGTTTTCCACATTTGCCCTTTCAACAAGTTCTCACATTTGACAAGCAAATTCATATATATGTGTGTGCGTATATATATTCATATATAATATTACGTAAACATTATATTTATATTATATAATATACATAATTATATAATATTATATATTTATATAATATATGAATATATACATATATAACATATTACATATTATTCATATATTCAAAATATATATTTCAAATCCATTTAAATATATTTTAAATTTGTATATAATAATATATATTATTATTCACATATATTATGAATATATATTCATTATATATATATATCTATGGGTTGTGCAGTGAAAAGCTATTTATCTAAAACCTTATTGGCACTATCCTTAATTAGTTGTACGGTCTTGAGCTAGAATGGGGTAATAATCCATGCTCTGCTTACCTACTGAAGTGTGGAGAGGATCAAATGAGATAGTCGATATGAAGGTACTTTGAAAATACAACTATAAGTTTCTCATTATTTCCATTAACGTCCAGGTCTACAAAACTAAGACAAAATCAGTCGTGTGGGCAGGATGGGATATTTTAATTCCCAGGGCCAAAGTGGAAGAGTAAGAAAGAATGGAACGGGATGGGAAAGCAACATTTTAGGCTTTGACATGAACACTACAGTGAGATGGACAGACACCAAGTAATAACATCGATGATAAAAGGTTTTCTTTTGTTGGGGCACAGAAGTAGCAAAGACAAAATGGGTATGGAAACCAAAATTATAAAGGAAACATCATTTGATTTAAAAGCTTCAAGTCCTCTAAATTTCAAAAACAGTGTTTCTCAAACTGTATGCATTGGAACTCAACAAGTATTTCTCAAAATATTACTAAAAGGAATTTTCAGCAAATGAGTTTGGGAAAAGTTGCATCTCCCCAGATTCACAACATATATTAAAAGGAAGACTCTGGAACGCTTATAGCAAATACTTTGTTTTATTTTGTTTAATCCATATTTCCCAAATACATTTGGCTTGAGAAATTTAGTATTTATTTACTTATCTATATCTCTGTTAAGATCAGACTGAGAGATTAACACTCAAAGGATTTCAGGATCACAATGGACTATAAAGAAAATGAGTCAGTCAAGGTGGTTGTTGAATGTACATGTGGTTTCATGTTACAAATACAAGACATAATGGTAAATCTATCCTCCCAGAGCACTGATCAAATTCTTCTTGAGGTAACATATCTAGTTCTGGGCTCCCAAATGCCATGAAAAAGAGTTAATGAAGACCGTGAAAGTGATAAATTCAATAAAGAAATGGGTTGAACGATCTACATTGTGTACATCTCAGAATCAGCTGAAAGATAATAAGAAGAGAGAGCAACAAGGAGTGTTCAATGAACAACCATAACCAAAAACACACTTCTCCTGAGTTTTCTTTAGCCTCCCTCTCTCTACCTTCCTGCTTCAGGTTCATCCTGACCCAATTTATCTCTCTCTCTTTCTCTATCTCTCTCCTCTCCCCCCTCTACCTCTCTCTGTCTCTGTCTCTGTATCTCTCTCTCTCTCTCTCTCTCTCTCTCTCTCTCTCTCAGCCAAACTCGTACTTAGTTTCTTCCTCCTCCCCATAGCTCACTACATTACACATTGCAGCTCTTGTCCCGTGGGTCTCTGCCTTCATCTTCATTGCATGTCTGATGACCTTGATCCTATTTTAGGACTCTGATCCTAGCCTTACATGTTTCTCTCAACCACCTACAGGAGAGGTTTGTGCTCTAAGTGAGGAAGATATTCCTAGCAGAGCAGGTATAGGAGACAAGTTTTCATAGATAGTCTTAAAACTGAATACCCATCTATCTTTATTAATTAGGTGTAATTTTGCTTTAAAGAGAAAACACAAACTAGAAGAGAATAGAAGTCAGGGGAAAGAAAATTCTGAAACTACACTTTAGAGCAACTGGAAATTGACAACTAGCCTGAAAACACATAAAGGGAATCAGGTAATGCACTCTAAAGAGTCTTAGATGAAAATTAAAAAAGAGAAACTCCAGTATTAAATAATGCAGGCATACTCCAAAATACATTATTTGAATTATGTACATGTTCACAAACATATTCTTGATTACTAAATTAAAAAGACAATTTGTTCCTTTTCCAAAAATCCTCAATGGAACCTGCAGCTACAAGGACAAACCCACACTCCACTGTAACTCTTCAGCATTTCCAAACCTGGAAACTAAACTTGCAACTTTTTCAGGCCATATGTCAGAGGGACAATGACTGAATACTGAATGGCCAAGGGTGAAACCACAAGAGCTGGTGAGAAATGTGCCCAAGGCAAAGTTTTGAAGCTTTGACCCTGCTTGCCAGACCAGAGAGCAGTAGAGTGGCAAAACTCTACATCATAACTGCATCTTGCAGTATCCATTCTGTCACTGCCACAAAGTAAATAAGGGGAGAAAAAAATCCCTCTCTCAAAACAGACCTAGAGTGGGTGTGTAGCTTTGATCTGAAAGTCTCATTTTACTTCACTGCTTCAGGGATGGTGAGGAAGAGGGAAGGAGAGAGAGGAGGAGGTGAGAGAAAAAACACAGCCATTTCTTTGTAATTAAATTTCAGAACCTTTTCATTATGCAGCCTCAATTCATTGAAAATTACTTTTCCTTCCAGCACCCCCTCCCTCCTTAAAACTCTTGCTCCACTCACTACCCTCTCCCATGTGAACACACACACACACACACACACACACACACACACACACACACACACTACCCTTGAAATGGATCAAAGCAGGCAGAGCAACTCCACCTCAGTACTTGCCTTTGTAACCGGGATGTAAACAATATTCAAGAGGTTTTCTGGCCTTGAGAATGGTTTAACAATAATGGTACAGTTCCACTTTTGCTCAGGAAAACCTGAAAGGAGAACTAAAAGGCTTAATAAGTACAAATACTCTACAGCTACAATCAATAAATAATGCCAAAGTGAAAGAATGGCAGTGCATAGCAACATATTGAATGATGCTGTTTCTGGTAATCCTCTAGCAAAAGCTTTTGTGAAATTTTATACTGCTAATCACATTAAATTGACCTCTGAGGGCCAGGACATAATGTTTTTTTTATTGTTGTATGTTTGTTTGTTTTACTATTTAATGGCTCTCATTTTTAAGCTTAACATTAGGGGATGATGCAGGGGAAGAAAACCCAAGCAAACCCAAGGTTTGACTTGATGAATTTGTCCAGGAAATAAGGGATTTGGATACAGATGCTTAGGCCTCTGGCCAAGGAGAAATTATTGCTGTGGAGTGTGAGATTGAGGAGCCCAAGGCTTCAGTTTTGAATTACTCAAGTCGTGGTCTTTATATATTTGATTCAGTCTATTCTACTTCTCCAAAATGGCTCCTGTCTCCCTCACCTTTTCACAGCTCAACCTGGAGTGAAGTCATAAATAACACAGCATAAAAAACTGGATGTCCCCAATCCAGGCTAGTACAAAATATTTCCCGAGGGTCGGCAATACTTTCATGTACAATGATATATTTTGAGGGAAGTTTTACCAAGTCCTAATTATGTATTTTTTTTCCCTCCTGGAAATTCTTCAAAGCAATAGTAGTTGACTTGGCCACAGGCCATGAAATTTAATTAGTTCTGTGAAGTTGTTCAATGCTTAAGCCTAAACATTAATGGACAGCCAAACAGACCCAAAGAGGTTTTCTGAATTCAAAGCTTCAATACAGAGGGACAAAAGCTAAGCAGAAGATAGAAATTAATAAATTTCTCTTTAACCTGGGCTGTAAGGGAAAGCAAAAACCCAAGGAGGGGAAAGAGATATTAGTGACACGGCTTCCAAGACTCTACAGGGCTCTGGGTAATTAACCAGAAATCTTACACACAGCTAATAAAGCATCTACATTTTTCTTTTTATGTACTCAGGTCACTGTACATATAGTGTATTTGTCATTTTCCTCACAACCTGGTAAGGTAGGAAAAGCAGGTACTTTTATCCTCACTACCCTAATAGAGCTTTAGAGGCTTTGTCCTCCTGTCAGAGTCTCTAGGGCTTCACTATTGAGTGATATGTAGATACATATTGCATAGGAAGAGTTGAAGCACTGTCTTTAATTCAGCTACCTCATCAAAGCTCAGATTCACAGAAAATGATCAACTCTATATTTTCCAACATCAGTGACCTCATTTTAGTGGCACTATTTTAATGACAATAAGTGTTGCATGGGCACTGTGAAGTGAGAAACAACACCTGCATTAATACCCCATCTGCCTGCCATTTCCCTAAGATCCTGAGGCAAGTTTCAACCCAAGCATAGGAGAATGGTAATTAAAACCACAGTGGGAATGGAATGTCAGAGGCAGAATTTAGTTTCTTTCTTAGAATTAGAGTATTTTTAAGGTGTCAGACGAGTCTGTCCACTGGGCTTGCTAAAAAGAGAAAGAGGGGAACAGAGAGAGAGAGAGAGAGAGAGAGAGGAGAAAGAGAATATGTATTTATGGGAATGGGAGTGAGCAAGGAGGAGGAGCTAGACAGTTATATTTTCAAAACTAAAGATGATGACTTATGTATGAAAGAATTAGAGAACTAGAAAATGGACTTATTTTTGTCCCCACATTTTTCTGTTTCCCTCTGCATGCCTAAGCCCTGCAATTGCTCTTCTGGTAGACTCACAAATTAGATAGATAGATACATGATAGATGGATAGATAGATGATAGATAGATGATAGATAGATAGGTAGATAGATAAATGATAGAGATAAATCTCTCTCTCTCTCTCTCTCTCTCTCTCTCTCTCTCTCTCTCTCTCTCTCTCACACACACACACACACACACACACACACATTTTAGTAGAAGTGACACCGAACAGCCAAAGCATAAAGAAAAAAAATACAAAGCAGAGGACTTCAGATAATAGAAAATTGAATGTGTCTCATTGTTTTATTCTAGAGGCTAAGGGGGGAAAGGAACTTTGCCCTTTTTTTTAAGTTTAGTATCTGTCTTTGTCACCTAGTTCTAAGTCCTAAGACTGCAGAACAAATGGAAGAATTAAAATCTAAAAGTTTTTTTTTTGGTTTCTTCCTCTCACATTTTTAAAAAGGCTAATATCTGATGGGGGAGCTAAGATCTGTATAGACTATCATATGCCTGACCTTAAAGTTACAGCTAAGCAAGCCACTTTATTTTGTGTGCAATATTATTATACTTAATCCTGTGCATTCAGCAAACATGGGAGAAAGAAGAGATGAGAGAATGTAGGAGATGTGGCACCCATGATGGAGATGGGAAGACTGGGTTCAGATAAATTAGAAAGTTTTTTAAATACTTAGTACCTATATACCCATAATAAGAGAATGTCTATGGATGGTGTGGAAGCTTTTCTTCAAAGTCTCATTTTGGGCTCATCAGACCCTTTGCAGAAATTCTTTTCTCCTAAATTTACTCAAAGCTGACCAACAAACAGGGCTAGTCAAGGGCCATTTGGACCTAGAGTCACTACCTGGCTCTGCCCTTAATGTAGATACCCCTATCTAGGGAAAGAACATGTTGATCACATTTACAATGATTAATACTTTGGGGAGGAGGGTTAAGGAGGATTCAAAAGCTCAGATTTCCAAAGGACTTAGTTGGTCTCCAGTCAAAATAAAATATCAGCAGAATTCACATTCCTATATCTCAGAACCTCTTTCAGGCAGCAAAGAAATAAAGTTCATGGTCTCAAATAATTAAAAGCTCATTCCATTCTCCTCTTTTTCTATAGCAAATTCAACTACTTAGTCATGCTTTCCAGGCTCTTCTATCAATTCTCCATCTCAAAGATCCATAAATTATTAAAGCTAACAGATCTTCCTTATCAGCCTCCACTCTTGAAGTAGAGATTTATGTCTATGCTCACTTACTCCTCCTTATCCTTTGTTAACAGAGTTGAAATGTCTAGCCCTCAGTCTCTTTGCTGCCTTCCTCTTTCTCCAGATACTTCCCCTCCCTCAGCTCTAAAATTCAATCCTTTCTATTTGCCAACCAAACCTCCTACCTTTCAAATAAATTACCTTTTCCATATCCCCCATACCAGTAGGTGGCGCCATAGACAGCAAACTGTTTTTTTTTTTTTTTATTGTTACTTAAATTTTTTTTTCCAGTGTTCCAAGATTCATTCCCCATTCCCCACACCCAGTGCTGCATGCAATAGGTGCCCTCAGTACCCACCACCAGGCTCTCCCATCCCCCCGCCCCCTCCCTCCAAGTCCCTCAGTTTGTTTCTGTCCAAAGTCTGTTTCTTTTCAACTGATGACTCCTTGAAGGCAACACGCTCTTTGGGTATGGCAAAAATTCATCCCCCAAAGTTGTAATCTGAGATATTCTGTATATACTGCAGTTTCTGGTTTGAACAAACTGGTTTTAATATGGAGGGAATGATCGGGTAGAAAGGGAGAAAAGTTTTCCAGCTCTTTTATTTTCTCCACATCTCAATACCAGCCCATATGACAAAGCTCTTACTATCTTCTTGCCCTGGTTATTAAAGAGCAGAGACATCCCAGTAATAAAACTTAGTGCCATTTGTCAAGACTCCCAGTGCAGTCTCTGCAATCTCCAAAACAGAAGAGAAGGGACCGGGCACTGGGGTGTGTATGTGTGACAAAATATTACTGTATAAATTATCTGGGGATTATACACTGCTTGGGATTAGCTACACCTCAGTACCTTTCCATTAGAATGTGATATATGGTGAAGAGAGACAAAGCTAGCTGCCTAATATCCACAACAAGCAAGGACAATTAGAAAACATTTATTTTTGTTCCGTTCACACGTCTATTCCCAGAGTTAACCATATGTTTTCTAGGTTCTGGCTTGACCACCCAATTTATAACTATGAACATACAAAGAGGATTTTTATATTTAAAAGCATTTTATACACGTTTGCCTTTCAGATGTACATTTCATATATCATTTATATCAGGAGGCTAAATTCAGCTTATGCAAATGTACTGGCAATTCTGATTAAGTTGAAGGCCTGACAAACTAACATTAGCTTATACAGTCAAAGTTCAAATAAAATATAGATGTTACCAGAATAAGAGTCAGAGAAACCCAGTTCCACCTAACTTATAGGATGACTTTGGACAAAGCACCTTCTCTGAGCCTTCCTTTTCTGGCCATACCACTACTTGCCCTATCTGCCTCACAAAAGCGTTAGAAGGGTCAAAGAAATGAGCTCCTAAGTTTCCTGGAAAAGTCTTCAGCTTTGTACAAAGAAGGAGCATTATATTTCTCGTTAGGGGTCTTCATTCTAATACAGGGCCCTTTACTCATGATAAACCTTGTGTACTAGGTACTATCATAAATAGCTTCCAGAAGTGAAACTATTTTGATTTCTCTCAAATTTTATAATACAATGTTGTGGAAGGTAAAGAGAGTGGAAGGAGGTAGTTCAAGTAACTGACAAAATGGAATGTTTCCAGAAGACAGCAACAAGGAGAGAATGGAGTCAATAAATCTGTCACATGAGGAGTGTCTAAAGAAATGGGTAGGAAATGTTTAGTCTGGAGAAAACTACATGGGGTAATGATAGTTGTTTTCAGAAATCTGAAGAGTTGTTACACATAACAGAGATGTGGGGGTGGGGCAGAAGGCAAAACAAAAACCAACCAGGCTCAACAGAAAACAAATGGGAACTAGGGTAATCTAGGGAGGGAAACGAAACAACAGAGATTTTGAACACAGAAACAAACTGAGGGACTTGGAGGGAGGGGGGTGGAGGGATGGGAGAGCCTGGTGGTGGGTACTGGGGACACCTAAAGCGTGGAGCACTGGGTGTGGGGAATGGGGAATGAATCTTGAAACACTGGAAAAAAAATT
>PITA01020994.1:0-33688 GCA_004023965.1 Spilogale gracilis | reverse complement strand
GCCTGGGTGGCTCAGTTGGTTAAGCGACTGCCTTCGGCTCAGGTCATGATCCCGGAGACCCGGGATCGAGTCCCACATCGGGCTCCCTGCTCAGCGGGAAGCCTGCTTCTCCCTCTCTCACTCCCCCTGCTTGTATTCCCTCTCTGGCTGTGTTTCTCTCTGTCAAATAAATAAAATCTTTAAAAAAAAAAAAAAAAAAAAAAAAAAAAAAAAAAAAAAAAAAAAAAAAAAAAAAAAAAAAAAAAGAACTTCAAGCAGCTTAAGTAAGGCTAAGGAAGGCATTTGGGGCAGGGAAACTTTTCTCTGTGGAAAAAGCCATCAATCACCTCAACAAGTACCAATTAGAAGAACCAACTTTGCACAGAAACTTTCATGGTTTTATGGCCTAATACCAACCAAATATCTCCCCTACTGACTTTTTATGGTGTCTCAATTCTACCAGAGTACTAACACCATGCCATCTACTTCACCTCAGTGTATGACAAGAGTGGACATGGCATCATAAGCATGCTACGCTTTTGGAGTGAAAAGGGGAAAAGTGGTTTCTATAATGAGCATTAAAAAGGATGGTAGGAAAAGACATTTAAAAAGATAGTAAGAAAAGACAACTGACAGAATGAGAGAAGATATTTTCAAATGACGTATCAGATAAAGGGCTAGTATCCAAAATCTATAAAGAACTTACTGAACTCAACACCCAAAGAACAAATAATTCAATCAAGAAATGGGCAGAAGACATGAACAGACATTTCTCCAAAGAAGACATTCAAATGGCCAACAGACACATGAAAAAGCACTGAACGTCACTCAGCATCAGGGAAATACAAATCAAAACCACAGTGAGATACGACTTCATACCAGTCAGAATGGCTAAAATTAACAAATTAGGAAGTGACAGATGGATGTTGGTGAGGATACAGGGAAGGGGAACCCTCTTATACTGTTAGTGGGAATGCAAGCTGGTGCAGCTACCCTGGAAAACAGTATGGAGATTCCTCAAAGTGTTGAAAATAGAGCTACCCTATGACCTAGCATTTTCACTACTGAGTATTTACCTTAAGAATACAAATGTAGGGGTACCTGGGTGGCTCAGTTGGTTAAGTGACTGCCTTTGGCTCAGGTCATGACCCCAGAGACCTGGGATCGAGCCCCACATCAGGCTCCCTGCTCAGCGGGAAGCCTGCTTCTCCCTCTCTCACTCCCTGCTGCTTGTGTTCCCTCTCTCGCTGTGTTTCTCTCCGTCAAATAAATAAAATATTAAAAAAAAAAATGTAGTGATCTGAAGGGGCATGTGCACCTGAATGTTTATAGCAGCAGTGGCCAAAAGAACCTAGATGTCTATCAACAGATGAATGGATAAAGAAAATTATATATATAGAGAAAATTATATATATATATATAGAAATTATATATATTAATGGAATATTATGCAGCCATCAGAAGAATAAAATCCTGCCATTTGCAACTGGAACTGGAGGGTATTATGCTGAGTGAAATAATTCAATCAGAGAAGATCTCTCTGATATGAGGAATTTGAGAGGCAGGGCAGGGGGGTCATGGGGAGTAGGGAGGAAAAAAATGAAACAAGATGCAGCCAGGGAGGAAGAGAAACCATAAGAGACTCTTAACCTCAGGAAACAAAGTGAGGGTTGTTGGGGGGTGGGAAGAGAGATAGGGTGGCTTGGTGATGGACATTGGGGAGGGCATGTGCTATAGTGAGTGCTGTGAATTGTGAAAGACTAATGGTTCATAGAACTGTACCCCTAAAGCAAATAATACATATGTTAATAACTAATAATAATAATAACAAAAAAGGATGGTAGGTGTCAATGAAAGTTTCTCCCAACTATAAATGTTGTCCTTGGCAAGTTTTAAAAGTGTAAAGAAGATGACCTGATATAAATGTCCTTAAGCAAAGGATAAGATTACTGAGGTTTATATCCTAGCTACTCCTGCAAGGTAGGAAATATGCCTGATTCAAACACAATGAGGGAAGAAGAAGATAGGATGAGAGACACTTGTCATAATCCTAGAAGCAAGGGCTAGGCACATTTATATTTATTTATGTAATTATATTTATTTAACCTGATTTATATTATTTAACTTCTCTAAGAGGTAAGTTTCTCAAGTATATTTTGGGGCTGATTACTACTGCTAACTCAGAGAGTTGTAAAGATTGCATGAATGAACATGGAACTTGGTATATAGTGAACATGTAATGAATTTTACCTGCTAAACCCAAAGTCTAATGCCATTATATCACTTTTTTAGGGACAATGAAATGATTAAAGCCTCTGTAGTAATCAGGCTTCTACTTCATGTTCTATATCACATTAGTTGCCAACTCTCTAATAAACATCGATTCTTCCAGCCAAAAAATGTAGAGAAATAGACCAAGTGTTCCTGCTTACTGAATGGCTAATATCCACTTACTTTACCTTTTCCACACCATTTATGAAAAGAGACTTTATAGCTTATAGACATAATTGTCATGGATCCCTGATTTTCCAGATTTCTCAAATTCAATGAGCTTACATTTTCTATATGACTGCAACTTAATAATTCTATCAATAAAATGTATACCCTTCTCAGGTTACCTACCCAAATATACTAATAAAATTTTTGCATAATAGTTTTCCCCAATTAAATTATAATTTTGCTACTGATCCTACCATCACAGAGAATAATGTGGCTTTATATAACAGGTTGAAGATATACATATTTTCTGTTCAATATCCATCACTATTCTGATTAAAGGACCAGAATTGTTTAAATGAGCACTTCACCATTTGTGGTGGTTTATGCTTAGTCTAACAGGATCAAATTAGTTTCTTTATAGGTATATATGTGTGATTTAATTTGGGCCAGCTAGAGTTAGGTTTAGTAGTTCTGCTCAAAATAATATTATGGGAAGTCCCCACTTAACTGAGTAAAAATGGTAGGATGAAAACTAACAGGAACAAACATGACTGTAGATACATCTTTTTTTTGGAGAATAAAGCCAACATAAAAGAGGAAGGAGAGCAGTTTCAGGAGAAGGAGATCACATTCTGATTATGGAATTTAGGTCCTTTAAAGCCAGTTATTCTTGAGAAAAAAAAAAATGAGCCCATGACTTTATAGAGACTTTATACTCCTCTAAATAGTTGCTCACAATTACTTATTCAGCCTTTACTATTTAAGTCATTCTTATCGATCTTAACAATAAAAAGCTGAATAAAATATTTTTAGAGTTATGGAAGGGCACTGAATGTCATTACATGATCTGAATTGTATTTCGAATGGATCGTTTATACTATACTTGGGAGAATAGGCCATGGATGGGAGAAAAGCTGTCTTCAGACACCTGGGTGGCTCAGTGGGTTAAAGTCTCTGCCTTCGGCTCAGGTCATGATCTCTTGGGATCAAGGTCCTGGGATGGAGGCCCGCATCCGGCTCTCTGCTTGGCAGGGAGCCTGCCTCCTCCTCTCTCTCTGCCTGCTTCTCTGCCTACTTGTGATTTCTCTCTGTGTTCGATAAATAAATAAAACCTTAAAAAAAAAAAAGCCATCTTCATGGGGCATGAGACCCATGCAATTGCACAAAGCTTCACTCTCAGATGGCATCATATTTGGTTTAATATTCTGCTTTTGTTGTTTTGAAATCTTTGATAATTTCGTTTTTGACTTTGTTGTGTAAGTGAAGCCTGATGAGACAATAGACCAGGCACATGCACAGAGGAGATATGCCCAATATGAATGTCTATTGCTCTTGTCATCTCATTAGCAGGCAGTATGTGTGATGCCCCATCAGTGTGGAGAGGGGCACAAAAGATAGGAAAAAGCTTTATACTTTAATACCTTTTTAAAAAAATATTTATTTATTAATTTACTAGCTAGCACACATGGGCGGGAGAGGCAGAGCAAGAGGAGAGAGAGAATCCTAAGCAGACTCCATTCCCAGTGCAGAGCCCATCTCAGGGCTTAATCTCAGGATCCTAAAATCAAAATCAAGAGTCAGATGCTGACTGAGCCATCTACGTTCCCCTATTTTAGTTCATTTTTAAAAGCATAACTTTATTTTTTTTTTCTTTTTGCCCCAAAGACCTCACATTTTAATTTTGCTTTGGGATTTGCAAATTATGTGGTTTATAGAGGGTGTTGGTATAAAAGGATGAAATCACTATAACATGATGGCATTATTAACCTCATATTTACCCTAAGAAACAAAGTCAACAAAGAGATTTTCAAAGGAGGAAAACCTCAGGAACTGAAAGAAGGCTAGCGTAGCTAGATTCAGAAATCCATTGAAAGAGAGATATGTCATGGATTCAAGAGCCAAGCAGTGTCCTGATCATATATCTTTGTGAGCAGAATGTGTATTTGACTTTTTTAAAATTATGATGGTGAGCTATGAGAAAGTTTTAGGCAGTAAGGCAAGAACAATAGAATAGATACAAATATTTTAAGTTGTTTTGTTTGTTGCATAAAGATATTAAAGAAGAGTGGAAATAGCCAGATAGTGAAAACACATTAAGTCCTCTGTTTAATGTTCTATAGCATTTTTTTAACATTTAATTAACACGAATTAAAATTAATAAAACCCATATGTTAATAACTAATAATAGCTAGTAATTTTAGTTATTTTGTATGGTTATTACTGATATTAATTGATTTATATAAATTTACTCCTGTTTAAGTCTTTGGAACTCTGCTAGTTTTTTTTTTTTTTTTTACATGGACATGTATTTTGTTTTGTGTCTTTTTTAATCTGTTTATCTGAATTTACCTCATTTATAGTTTGTTTTAAGTGGCTGATCATAGTTCTCAGTGTTAGGTGAATAAATAAATATCAGGGCAGATATGATGAATTCAAAGGTACTACAATATAGAATGCATAAAAAAGTTGAAATGGTTAGGGATTTAACTGAACAGCCAAGAAGAAATGTGTATTAGGCTGCCAGAAATATGACGCTAGACAGAGAGAGGGGATAAAGTTCTGGACGTGAATTTCTGAGTCACCAGAAGAGAAGTGAAAATGGAGAGAGAGGATCAATCTGTGCCAGAAACTGTGAGAAAAGTCAAGAAATGCAAAGGGAGGGGCGCCTGGGTGGCTCAGTTGGTTAAGCGACTGCCTTCGGCTCAGGTCATGATCCCGGAGACCCGGGATCGAGTCCCACGTCAGGCTTCTTGCTCGACGGGAAGCCTGCTTCTCCCTCTCTCACTCCCCCTGCTTGTGTTCCCTCTCTGGCTGTGTTTCTCTCTGTCAAATAAATAAAATCTTTAAAAAAAAAAAAAAGAAATGCAAAGGGAAGAGAAAACTTGAGTTAAATTTTAATAAGCTCGTTTAGACTGTATTCAGGTGCAGTGTTTATTTAGCAAAGTTCATGAAATACTTTCTGTAAGTTGATTCCAAATGTTAACAATATCTTTCTGAGTCACTTGCATCTGAGATATGAAAGAAGATGATGCCAAATTCTGTATCTCTAATTATGGATGAGAAAATGGAGGCTTAGAGCAGTTGGGTAATTTGCCCAAGGTTATGAGAAACAGAAGCAGAACTCAAATCCGGATTGTGCAGATTCCAAAAAAGCCAAATAAATGGCTTTTTGCTGTCATCATTTTCCACAGTGCGATCACTTCTGTGAGATGTTCCTTATTCCCCTAAACACAGGACACAGCGTGTATTTTAGTAGATATACATGTATGGAAGGCCTTGATAAGTATTTCTATAAAAAAAAAAACTTGTTCGATTTAGCCTGATGCGTTCCTCCCCCATTGTGACTGGTCGCGGACTCTCTTTCTTCCCGGGTAACATCTGTTGTATTTCAAACAGTCACAGCAGATAGCCTCCATGGGAATTTTTAAGGGATGAAATTTCTATTCTGGCACAGATATTTCACAAGGGGGTCACAGTGGCCAGCCTTCTTGAGTAATAAGCTTTCAGTTTCATAGAGAAAGAGGGAAATGAGATCTCCAGTATTGCTGAATTATTTGTATTTGAGAACTGACTTTTCTGAATAGGCCAAAACATGCTCAGCCATGTCCTATATGCGGGCTCGTACAAAATAAAATAATTTGAAAAGCACGTCTCACCATTCCCTAGATCCCATAAACACCAGCTTTGTTTTTCCTTCTAATTGGAGAAGTTAATTTGGTAGTTTTCACACCTTCAGTGAGTTTCCTTCAGATATGAATACCTGTCCCTGATATTGTGACAACTTTTCATTTTATATACCCTCTTTCCAAAGTTCCTAAAATGTCACAGTAGTGTCTATATTTTTTATTAAGTATTCTGTGTGTCACATAGACACATTTTTTTTTTTTTCCACTCAGTTCCACTCTGCCCAAGAATGGAGTCCTGAAATGCACTGGAAAAGGAGTCCTGAAAGCTTCTTGGGTGGAGAGGCATCATCTGCTCAGTTTTCCAACAGAGGATTCTGACTTAGTGTTATCGTCTTGCAGGTGAAGAACCACAAAGGCAGAGTGAGGGGCTTGTCCGGAACTACAGAAATCAATTAATCTTCCTCCTTGTCTGTATCCTGATAATAAAAACCCAATTATACTTCTAAATTAAACCTACTTTAATTTGTTTAATCCTCAGCAAAACACCAAGAGATGGGTACATTTGTTAACCCCATTTTACAGATGGGGAAACTGAGAGGAATATTAAGTCACTTAAAATTATGCAGTAATTAACTGGGTGATCTGGTACTATAATTCAGGGAATCAGAATCTGGCTCCAGAACCCACGCTTTTAACCACCATGCTCTAAGATCATTATTTCATCTGTCATCTGATTGTCTTTTTGAAAGTAAAAAACTAGTATAAAAATCTATTTGGCTTAAGATGACTAAGTCTGCCCATGGTCATTCCTAGCAGTATTAAAATGATATGTTTATTTGTTTGCCTCCAAACAGTCTAAATATATAAGCAGAATAGAAAAATTTTCAGACAGGAGCGCCTGGGTGTCCCAGTCGGTGGAGTGTCTGACTTCAGAGCAGGTCATGATCTCTGGGGTTGCATCCAGCCTGTGTGGGGCTCCTTGCTCAGCAGGGAGTCTGCTTCTCCCTCTCCTTTCGTCCCCACCCCGTTCATGCTCTCTTTCTCTCTCAAATAAATGAATAAAATCTTTAAAAATTTTCAAACAAATATTGTGGTGGTTTTCTTATGCTGGCATGAGTTGATAATCTCAAAGTATCACCTAAGACTCTGTAAAATCCCCAGCCGTTAAAAAATAGTATATTCATTATATTGATTTACTTTGCAAACCTTACATTTCTATAACGGTAACCGAAATTTCTAAAACAATTATAAGTTTGTGGGGGAAAAAAGGCAGTTTAGGTCAAAGACTCACATAATCAAAAATTTTATTTAACCAATTTTCTCTTCCTTCTCTGCCGGTTTTCCTCTCAGCACATTCTACACAGTGTAGAATGCCTGTAAGAGTAGTAACTGAGTCAAGGAAAATTTGATTTGCATCCTATATTTCTCACTTTGTAGCCAAAGACAACTTGTTCATTTTCTCTGAGTCTCAATCTTGTCACTCTAGTTTCTTCAGTAATGTAGAGTCCAGAAAAATGCTTGATAGACCGAAAGTACTCAATAGATACTGAATAAGTAAATAGATTAATGAACAAATGAACTTAAAATGGTGTTTAATCACAGTTTGAGATAAATATGTGCATGTTTTAAACTTACAATAATATTCATATATACTTTCATTAATTAGATATGCCTTTTTCTTTTGCTTACTGAATCAGTAAGATCTTACACAACTATTTTATTTTTTCAAAACTACTTTCCAAAAATAAGGCTGTCCACAATCATGACAAATATGTCTTAACTAAATTCTTAGTTTAGAAAGAAGTTTTCTAAAATAGGCTGTCAATTATGAATGCTTTTCCCTTTCAAAATAGCATGAGTCATTGAAGGTTTTCCACAAGTGTGATAATACGTGTTTCTGGCGGTGACGTTCATTCCAGGGGTAAAGAAGGATATAAGAGTTTTTAAAGATACATTTATTATCTTTGTAAATAAAGAAGTTAAGAAAGGGAAAAAGGCATGCATTGAAGTTTAGGTTTCATTCCTTATTGTTATGCTGCATTATGAATGATTTAGCACATTGACTGGGATGATTTATAATTACTTTGAAAATCTACTAAGTTTAAAGTATTTATGAATGTCAGATATTAATAGGGCAGTTATAATTCTAAAATAAATAAAATTTATCTTGTGTGTTTGAGAAGGCAAGAACTGTCTTGTTTTATATGGACTTGGACTGTATATAGGCTTCATAAACTAAAGTTTCCAAGTAAAAACATGCTGAAGACTCCATAGTACTAGCTTTTCATGAATCATGTGTTCGGTGACTGATGAACCTCTTTAATAGTTCACGGTTAACATGCTATGATGAGTTTATTTTTCCCGTTAAGTTAGCATTTGCATATCAGTTGCATGAACAGTTCAAGCGGAATTACAAAAATTAATTGTTGGTACAAATAAAAAATGGGATAATTTAGTGATTAAGTAAGTGAAAACAGGAATCCAAGTTCTGTATTTGTCTCTCCTTCTCTCTGCCTCCGTTTCTTTATTTGTGAAATAGAGATAATTTTAATATCCACATTAAGTTTTATAGAATAACTATAATTTTCATCTTTGTGATCGCACCTATGAATATTAAAGAAGGAACAGAAGAGTAAGTATGACATAATTGCTCACATCTTCAACCAGACTAGCCTTGTCTCTATAGCATAGCTGTTTTCAGAGACTTGTTATGTTTAGTGTTTTTTTTAGGAAAAAAAGAGATAAAAAGATTGCATACAGATGAGGCACATCAAAGTTTCTGAGAATATGGCCACTGACATCAGTATCCACTGGAAATTATCTAGAATTTCTGCAACATACTTTGATCTGATGTTCCTCAGTTCTGCTTTGTGTCCCCAGGGACACCAAATGTCAAAATCAAGGTTTACTGCAATATATACTTTCAATGTAATTTCCTTTCTCTAATCCAAATTTATTAAGAGAAATATTTTTACTGCCTGGGTAAATATTGTGAGTTAAATTTTATCTATACATGCTATGTGATAGCAGCTTAATGATTCTCTTGGCCCAGTTATTTAGTAGAATTTATATTAAAGTAGTGCCACTTAGTGAGAATAAATATTCTCATTATTCCTGAATAAATATTCTCTTTATCTTTGTGTGAAATTCCTTGGAACTCAAATGTGTCCATTAAGTCTTTTTATAAAAGCAGAGATCAGACTCAAAGCCATTATGAAAATATGAATATTTAAAGGAAAATATATCAGAAAAAAATTGGTTATGTCCTTCTAGACCTGAGGAGTTCTGATGACTCTTGGTTAAAGTGACCTTGGGAGTTGATGTATTTTTCAAATGTGACATTATGTGAAGAGAGAGAATTATTTACATAGGATATCCTATATTAAAATTTTTAGTCCGTCTGTTATAGGTTGAATTGGGTCCCCCTGCTCGGCCATTTCAAATTCGTAAGAAGTTCTAACATCCAGAATGTGACTTTATTTGGAAATTGCTTTGCTGCAGTTATAATTAGTTAAGATGAGGTTTTTAGTGTGGACCCTAAACCAATGTGACCAGTGCTATTATGAAAACGGGAATTTTGGACACACGTGTGCACACACAGAGAGAATGCCATGTAAATATGAAAACAGATGATTCAGACAATTGGGTGATATTTCTACAAGTCAAGAAACACCAAAGATTGCCAACAGCCATCGAAATCCACAGTAGAGTATGAACCAACTTATTCCTCACAGTCCTCAGAAGAAAACAGCTGCTGTGACCTCAATCTTGGACCTACCCTCTAGAACTGTGAGGCAAAGAATTTCTGTCTAAATCACTCCATTTGTGGTGCTTTGTTCAGCAACACCCTCAAACTAATACCTTATCATAATGAAATATGTATGAAATATGAGATTTGGCAACTATTCTGGCTTTAGACAGAAGAGTAGTCTATGTGGCATAAGTCCTAGAAAAACATAGGCATCATAGAGGACTCCATAAAAAATTACGAATGCTTTAGGCAGTCAAAAAAATGTTTTCCTTATCATACCTGATTCCCTATATCACTGATTAATTCTGCACTATCAAGCATTGCTCTGGAAATATTATCCTAATATTCCCATCAGATCTAACCATATTTACTGAGTAACAACTATAACCAAGCAACTTTTCTTAGGTGTTCTCTCCACTTATATTAGGCACATTTTCATCCTTTAAGAAAATCGCCATTTAGTTAACAAGATGGATGTAGAGCAGTGGCTTTAGTTCAAGGTCATCAGTGCTATACAGCAGCAACTTATGGCTAGTATTTTGCAGAATACTTACTACATGCCAGATACCGTTCTAACACGTTATATAGGTTACTCCGGTTGATCCCCCATGATGTGTATGGCGTGGGAACTGTCAAAAATCCCGTTATACAAATGAAGAATTTCAGACCCATTTCCTTAACTAAAATGCTGAAACCAAGGGTTAATATAATTCTATGATAATAAAGATGAGCAAGAACTATACATTTAAAAGAAATGCAAAGTACAAAGCTTTCAGAGAAAAACAAAACAAAACAAAACAAAACAAAAATGTGGCCTTTTAAGCAGATCTCAGGATGTCTAAGAATTTCCAGGCACATAATTAGAGGAGGAGCAATACACTTCTTTGAGGAAAGAGAGGGTACAAGAGTAAATACATTGTTGATCTTTGAGTGTAACATTCTTCCCTAGAATATGACAAGGAATAACTACATTGATGACATGCCTTCATCTCTGCCCCTGCCACCTCACCCTGCAAATAGCTTAGCAATTAGCTATGCTGATATTTCAGACCCAACTGGTTGAACCCCTAATCTAACTATCTAATCCTCCCTTCTGTTATTCTGACCCTTACATCCTGAATTAGTTGCTGGTACTCTCCAGCCCTGTGCACACTCCACCTCTATCACTTAACTTACACTATCTCTCAACCCACCCAGCTGCAGGCAAAAATCCTCATTTCTCAAATTCACCTAGGTGATTCTGGTGCAGAGGAAGTATTGGCAATAATTTGAAGAAACAGATTATAAGTCTGTGTCTGATATATATTAACTAATGAAACTCAGCTGGAACAGGTACATATTTCTCTAGTTAAATACTGCTGTCCTAAATAAATATTTTTAATTTTTTTTGTTTGTGTATCTCTCTCTCATCTAATTTCAGGAGAAAAAGCCTCTTGATTTTTCATACAATATCTGCCTGATATATATATATATATATATATATATATATATATATATATATATATATCCTTTTTCATTCTCTTGCTAGTGAAAAGTTCTCCATGCTTACTCGTTGACAAGAGTGTTAAAATAATAAGCATAGTGATAATAAATCTACATAGTAATTGTGTAAGGGAAGTTGAAGTTATTGCCTAAAAAAAAGTTCACTCTAATTTTTGTAGACTGACATTGGCTTTGTCCTTAAAGTGCAATTTAATGTGACTCTTTGAGATACCTAACTTTAAAGGAAAACAAAAAACAAAAAACAAAAAACATATGCTTTTCCACATTTATGGAATTTCCTCATTTCCATATTTCTTTGTTCCACAGAAAGTTAGCACAAATATTGATAGGTACATGATATTGTCAACTAATGTTGATTCCCAAAGAACTCTAGAAGTTTGTTTTATCTGAATGCTTCCTTGTTTTAAATCCTTAAGATTTTCAAAATACAAAACCTGGGTCTCATTTCAGAAAGTCTGAGTAAATAGGTTTTAAATAGGTCTTAGCCGAGTAATCCATAATTTCAAAAACCTTTTCCCGTAAATCTGTTAACAGCCAGATTTGGGAAATACCAACCATCCAAAGTGTGTTCCTTAAATCAATAGCTTCAGAAGACAATAGAGAATTCCTGTACGAAACTTTGTACCCAAACATGTATTCCTTAACTCTTTCCCGATACTGCTGCCTTAGAACCTCAAGGTATGGGAGCCTAGGATTATATTTTTGAGCCAATTTTCCTGGTGATTCTAATGTGTGCCAGTCTTGGAAATGACAGGAATGCTTATAATATAGATAGTTCTAAACAATTAAATTTGGGAGGGGATTGTTGTGTGTGTGTGTGTGTGTGTGTGTGGTGGGGTTTTTTTTGTTTTTTGCTTTTTATTTCTACTGTAGAAGCTTCATCGTTCTCAGTGATCAGAGGATATGATGCTATCCAGCAAAAATGGGCAGCAAAGAGAAGTGCAATGTTCCAGTGGTTTATGGAGTTTCTGAGACAGAGCACTAAATTAAAGGTCAGAAGAAGAGCATTCCTCTTTTAGTTCTGGTACTGTTTAGTTGTTTTACCTCCTGTCATTTAACTTAGCTTAACTAAACTTCAGATTTCTAATCTGTTAAATGAGGAAATTATCACATGAATAGTTTTTCCAGGCTTGCATTTTTCCTGCTGCAGTACATATTTTTCAAACAGAAACCTACAATCCAAATCTATAAAACAGATATAAAGGAAATTTCTCTAATTAAATGGGGCCAAAACTCCCTAGGTTAAACTTGGAGGCCCCTTTACACACATTAGCAGTCCAAGTAAAACAATTGGAAAAGCAACGAACTAGATGATTGTGAAGATTCTTGCTGGTCTTATATTGTGTATTTGCACAATTCTGGAAAGAAAATGGAGCTGGTTTTATCTTCTCTTTGTAGGTCAGAATTAATAATCCCATGGAAACACAGACTAAATCTGTAAATTGAATTTTCCTTGAAAGAGAAAACTGTGTCCTGGAAGTTTTCTAATGTTTAAACTGAAAGACAGCAGTAAAAATCTTATTTTAAAAAGCCAAGTTAGTGCCATGCAAAGATAAATCCTAAAATATTCTCATGTTATATAGCAGAGGTTTTCTTCTATATAGGAAATAGTATGTATCCTCAAAAGTCGTTGACATCTCTGTTTAAAAATACAAAATGACAAGCCTTATTATCCTGTCAATGTATCACATATATCTGTTTTTATAAAACCAAATTTATCCTAAATCTTTGTGCCAAAAGGGACACTGACAGTCTCTTTCATGAACGCTTAGAACAATCACTATGCTTGTCTTGCAGATTCTGATTCAAACCAATGCTGGAAGATGAAATAAAACATTATTTAAAAAGTTATTTTAGAAGGACTTCATGTTTACCAAATTTATGAGTTACTGGATGCCTTGAAATGTAACTTTTGTCTTAATATTGTTACCATTATCTATATCCCCCAACATTTATCATAAAAATTTTCAAACTTATAGGAAATTTGAAAGAACCATATAACACTCTATGCAGTGGATAATAAATACTTTGCTACATTGGCTTTAACACATATATATCCTTCTAGTCACTTCTCTATCCTATCACCTATGTGCCCTTTTTGTGGATGTAGTTCATCTATCATAGGCTAGATGTGTTTAAACCCTAGTTACTAACTCGGTACAGGTACACTTCACTACTAGAGACTTCAGCCTGAATATCATTAACCAGAGTTCAATATTTTCATTTATTTATTTTAGTGCAATGGTAATGAATAGAATGTACAAATCTGGTGTGCCATTTGCTGAGTTTTGACAAACGAATACAGTTTTGTTATATCAAGATATTGAACATTACCATCACCCCCAGAAAAGTGATTTGTGTTCCTCCCCAATCAATTTCTGTTTATCTCAACCCCAGCCAGATGCAACAACTGTTATGATGATTTTTATCATAGATTGACTTTGCATATTCTCAAGTGTTCTTTCACTCTGCATAATGTTTTTGAGATGCATCAGTATTTTGCATGCATCCACAGCTTGTTCTATTTTTATGCTAAGCAATATTCCATTTTATGAATATCGCAGTTGTTTATGTTCTGTTTCCTTTTTCATTCTCTTGTTAATGAACTTTTTAGCTGTTCAAAATTGTTGAGCTATCATGAATAAAGCTCTTGTGAACATTTTTATGGATTTTTTCTTGTGAATACATGTATTTTTTTCAAATATGAGTCACTCACTGAGGAGTTTTATATTTAGTTTTATAAGAAACTACTAGAATTTTTTCAAAGTTGCTGTAGTAGTTTATACACTCACCCACCAACAGTGTGAGAGAGTTTCTTCACTCCATATCACACCAATATTTGACATTGTCAATCTTTTTAATTTAAGCCCTTCTCTTGTTGGAGCTATACTTTTAATTTGCAAGTTACTGATGACTAATAATGTTGAAAGCATTTTAATATGCTGGCTAGTCATTTGTATAATTTCCTTTTTAAGTATTCAGAATTTTTGACCACATTTCTAGGAGGTAGTTGTCAAACGCACTAGGTTATAGAAGTTCTATATCCAAGACACCATTTCTTTGTCAGACTCACACGTACACACACACACACACACACACACACACACACACACACACACACCCCACCTGTAGTAAGTGTTAAAGTCCGATGTCCACCGCCTCCCCAAAGAGAAACTGAGGATGCTCAGGATAATGCAAATCGCACAGCGAAGTTTATTTTTCAGCTAGCTGGGGTCCAAGAATCCGCCCAGCGCAGCGGGTTTCAGAAAGGACCCTGAATACCAGGGTCTAGGGGTTTATATGCGTTTCACAGAGCAAGCAGGAGCCACACAGTTCACAAGTCAACCGCCCATTCTTAGTTTGCATCTAAATACCTCCCTGGAACCCTCCCTGGATGGGTTTAACTGGTTGGGCATCTCCCCCAACCTGGCTAGCCTTTGTTTTCCAGGGGCCATTTATCCGTAACACACGGAGCTGTTTTGATGAGTAAACAGGATGGTGGCTTGGATTCCAAAATTG
The DNA here is from genome assembly GCA_004023965.1 of Spilogale gracilis. Classification (NCBI taxonomy): domain Eukaryota; kingdom Metazoa; phylum Chordata; class Mammalia; order Carnivora; family Mephitidae; genus Spilogale; species Spilogale gracilis. The sequence continues at coordinate 18,871 of PITA01020994.1, read as the reverse complement.
GACCTTACATAAGTAAGTATATAATTGTTTCTGGGATGGGTGAAAACATATACACCTTTCTTCTCAATGCATACAGCATTACAGGATAGCAAGGCGTTATCCCCCTTTGATATATAATGGAACCAAGGCTCAGAGAGGTGAAGTGTTTTACCCAAAGTCACACCACTGATGAACAGAAAAGCCAGATACGTTGCACTGCATCCTAGTGTTTAAAGATGCTTTGTAAGTACCTCTAAGGCTGCAGAAGAGGTAGCCTGGGCACAGATCTAATACAGTGCATAGGACCCCTTCTTACTCCTATGCTCCAGCAGGATGTTCTCACGTATATGTTTTTCCTCCCCAAAATCAGTCTTCCAATTTACATGTAGCATGTGAAAAATGTAGACAGCAACAAATGTTTATGAGGGGAGGATCAATATCAGAAATAGTTAAAAGAGACTGAAATTTTGAATCAGAAGGTTCTGTGTTTAAATACCAACTCAACCATTCCCTAGCTAAACGATCCTGAGCAAGTTATTTGCCTCCCTTGATCTTCATTTCCCATCTGTATAACACAGAGAACAGTCTTTTTAGATCATGGCATTGTCTCATAAGCTATAAGAAATAATGTGTGTAAATCCCTAAGTAGAGTGTCAGATGAGTCCAAATCATGATTTGTGCAATAGATTCTAATGATTTTTACAACTTCATACCTTGCTACATGTGTGACTTCTGGGCTTAGCATATATTTGTAGTTTTTCATCCATGTTTCCATACTCAACTTAAGAAATGCTTTTCTTTCTCACTGCCTTCCTCTGATTGAAAAAAAAACAAAGACCAAAACAGGCAACATATTAAATTTAGGAAACCGAGATTCTTTTAAGAGTTCATATTATTTTCACCAAACATCTAATGAGAAACTCCTATAAATCAGGGAGTGTAATTTCATTGTATTAAATGAGACTGAAATGACAATTACTTGTTATTTTTTCATGTTTTTTTTGGGTGGTGGTGAGTGTGGTTCAATTAAATATTTTCTTTGCATAGAGTAATAAGGTGTGCAGAAGAGGTACTCTGTAAATGTTGGATCACTCTTATTCTTTTTCTGAATTTTAAGATATTTTCCCTAGATTCTGGATCTTTCCTTCATTCTCCAGGAAATGCTCTTTATTCTATTAGAACTGCATTGGCTTACTGGACTCTTATTCTTTGCAGATTGCCTTTTTTTCACAGCCACAAATATTTTCTATTCTAATTCTCCATATTATCATAATATCCAAGGATCGAACATCAAGTAATCGCAGAGGAATAATAAAGTGAAGTAAAACACATAACTCACACAATCCAGTAAAGACAATCAGCTTAGGTGGAAGCTTCTCCAGATATTTCCAGATATTTTCTAGTAGAAATACTAGAATAACATGTGTAAAGATACACACAAGCATTATTCTGAGTAGCAGAAAGGTAAGAAAATTGCCACATTTAACTGGTTATCTACCTGAACAATAGATTTGACCTATCTACCACTGAATGTTGAAAATAGATTTCCACTCTTATTTTTAAAGCAATAAGATAACATTATGGAGAATTAGAGTGATTATACTCAAAAAATATTTCATATCCTCTTACCTGATAGCAATATTTTAGAGTAGTAGGCAAAAAAATGAAAAAGGGATTGTTTGTAAAATTGCCTGTGATAGTAAAGATAAAATACAGACACTGAGAAAGCAGAGAAATAATCTTTGAAGGTTACTGTTTTATAGCATTCATTCTGAAACACGAGGATTTCTTAACATAAACTTTCTATAAATAGTATGCCTAGATGTATAGGCAGCCACATGATTTAAATTATTAATGATAACATTTTTGGCATGAGGTTTGGGGTAACATCAAGCATTTTATTTTTAGTATGTTTTCTTATAAGTGTTGCAAAAGGGAAAGACGTCTGAATATACGAGTATCACAGATAAATTAGATTTGTCCTGTTGCACATTGTTTATTTCTTGTTTGCTTATATGCCTGTGTCACTCCTAACTTTTATGGATGTGAAAGTCAATTTTTTAAAACTCACCATAAATAATAAGTAGTAATTTAATCTCTAGAAAAATTCACCTTTGATGTCTGATTAAACTTCTCATTATCACAATATAGGCTCGCTCTGAGTAGACATCCGATCTGTTTTGCCCAAAGGTATAGTTTTAGAGCCTAAAAGAGTACTTGGCATACAGTAGGTACTCAGTTACTAATGTGTAAATTCATTGATAAATGATTTAAAGTAATAAATCTTCAAATATCTGAAATAGAGTTCTGGGAAAGGAGAGCGAGAAAAGGAGACAGTTAAGAAGAATAGACCTTAGTATGAACAACTTTGAAAGAACTATATTTCTAAAATTGAGGGACTTGACAAAGTTAAACTCACAAAACTCTCCTGGATAATTCAGAGAGATTTCCTGGATCCCAAAGTAAACACCTGGTTCTAAGACTGCTTTGGGTCTAATATTTGGAATATTATCCAAGAGATGAGAGGCAGAAAATATCTTTGAAAACTTGTCTTTCATGTCCCAGGTTCTAAGACTGCTTTGGGTCTAATATTTGGAATATTATCCAAGAGATGAGAGGCAGAAAATATCTTTGAAAACTTGTCTTTCATGTCCCAGGCAGATTCTGGTAAAGATGAGTTGATAATGACAGGCAGACTGCCCCCTCCTTGTGATTTGCTGAGTGTAATATTTATTTATTATTGTCTTAAAATTTTGGATGCATTTGTTCCATTTATCATTGACCACTTCTGAAATGTAAAAACATTGTCCTTGGCTTTTTCTTTCTTATAAGTTATCATGCATTGTATGTAACAGAAAATTTCCCTGGAATAAATTTATTCTCTTCTCTTATTTTCTAAGAAAGGGCTTTAAGGTTCAGGATGATTGATTGGCTACAAAGCTCTGGTTTGGGTCCACTGTTATTTGTCATGTTAAAATCTACTAAGATGAAAGAAACCTTTTGCCCAAATAATAGAACATCAGTCTTACTGGTGATATCCTATATGGTCATTGCAACCACCTTTTCATGACTGTGCTTGGTGGTAGTGTTGGTGTAGACAGCGTGTGGGTTTGTCCTTGCTTTCACAAGTCTTTCTTCAGTCTACATAGGTCATGAAGGCAGGCACTCGTGTGTCTGGTATTTTATCATCAGTGCCTGTCAGAGTGCTTAATACATAGTAAGCTGGTGGTTGTTTGTTGCAGAATTGATGTATAAAGTTGATGTTAGCGCTAAGAGGTGCCAGGATAGGTGTCAGTGTTAAGAAATGGATGAGACTATCTGTGTAGTCAGAGAGCCTCAATGTTATGGAAAAAACAGATAAGTGTGCGATTATTATACAGACTGGTAAAAACCACCACTATTTGCAAACAGCCCAATGCCATGGCAGCATTAATTCAGACTCATATAGGTAGATAAGATCAAGTAGGGTTTTCTAGAGATGGCACCAGAGTACACTGTTGAAATAAGTGTAAGATTTAGCCAATTAGAAAGGAAGAAATTGGTATTCTAGGAAGAGACAATAGGAAAGTATGAGACCAAATGTCTGATTGGCATATAACTGAGTTCCCTGTAGCAAGAAAAAATTATCTTCTCATTTTCTCTTCAATTTCTGATTATTTCTCTACTTTCCCCTTTACTCTAACAGGAGTACCAGCACCAGCCCATATTTCCTCCAAAGAAAGAGAAACTCAGTTACTATAAGAATAGTCACAGCATTTCTCAAAATGGCATAAAAGTCAGATTCTCACCCTAGAATGTGTGAAGGCAGAGGTCCTGAATAGAGTATCTAGCATATTAACTTCTATACCGTGTTAATACTGCTTTATTTCAAATTACAAAGGGTTTTATCTGGAAAATCCTCTTTTTGCCCAGGCCATATGGTGTTAAACTTTCCACTGAGGGCATTGGCTGAAAGGACAAGCAAGATCTATTATGCAAGAGCTAGGGCACATGGATTATGAGGCAAAATTTGGAGGAAAAGAATTCTCTATGATTATAGTGAATCCCAATTCCATTTTTCTCTTTGTCAATGCTGAAAACCTTGGGATCATTTTTGATACCTTTTCTCTCTCATCTCCTACTTCCAATTGTCACTTTCATTTTTGCACTAACATATAAATATATTCAGAATCCGAAACTGTTGAATATTTTTGCCACCTTCATCCATGTCCCACGCCTCTTTATCTTTTACCTAGATTATTGTAACAGTGTTCTGATGAATTTATCCTCCTGCTTCTCCTCACTCACTCAACATACACTTGACCAAATCTCCTGAGAAATTCTGTTAAGTTATAATTGAGATTGTGTCACTCCTCTGCTCAAAACCTTGTAATGGTTTCTCTTCTCTTTTGGAAGTAAGAACAAAGACCTTAGAGTGACTCAAAAGACTATCTACATAATTTGCTTCCTAGTTACCTTTCTTTTTTTTCCCTTTCAATCCTTATCCTCTTCTTCTCCCTCCTTACTGCTCTGCCCCTGCCAAACTGGCTCCCTATGATGTTTGTAACTGTCAGGCCTGCCTCTGTCTCAGGGCCTTTGCACTTGAGGTTCTTTCCTCCTGGAGTGCTTTTCATCTCTTTTAGATCCCTCTTCGAATGTCATGAGCCCTTAAAGGATCAAATATTTTATCCAGCTAATCTACTTGTAAAATGCTTTCTTTAACCAAAAACAATGTTAACAAAAATATTGTATGAAAAAATAATCAATATAAAACTACATATAGGGGCGCCTGAGTGGCTCAGTTGGTTAAGCACTGCCTTCGGCTCAGATCATGATCCCGGAGACCCGGGATCTAGCCCCACATCAGGCTCCCTGCTCAGTGGGAAGCCTGGTTCTCCCTCTCTCACTCCCCCTGCTTGTGTTCCCTCTCTGGCTGTATTTCTCTCTGTCAAATAAATAAATAAAATCTTAAAAAAAAAACTATATATAGTATTCGCCATACACATAGACATATATATGTGTGTGTATACATATATATATATATGTATGGGTGTATGTGTGTGCTTTTAGAAGTCCTGTATAGAATTTTAAAAAATGCATTGTAAGAAATTAAGAACTTTGAACATGTTATTTTTTCTCTGTAGACTATAGTGTCTATTAAAGTATACATTTTATATGGAGACTCCCATCCACTGTATTTCACAGAACCAATATTGAAAGAAAAATTAATCAAATCATTGATGTCAACTAACTTCAATAAGTGGTTTTCTGGATAATTGTTATTGGTACTATTGGCAATTGAAATTTTGATGAAACTATCATTTCTAATATCTAATGTTTGAGAATAATTCCAAGGTAAAGATTTTGTAACAAGATACCTCTTTAATAAGAAACATTTGTTTTTTAAGTAGCGGGATGGGCTTCCTCCCCCCCCAATTTCCAATGAAAGTTAAGGATTTTAAAAAATGAATTAACTTTCTATTAAATGTAGACCAGGTATGTCAAACATAGTTATAAACGTGAAGATTACAAATAATGACCATTGAGTCCCATGTGCTACAATGAAATTAGGCTTCTAGATTTATGAGCTGATACTGGCACTGTAGTTGAAAGCTGCGGCATGTTCACAAAAGATGCTATGCTAGTGATTATGAGTATCCAATTATAACCACCTTGTCTATCCATTATACCCATGTCCATTTATTATGATTTAAATTTGTACACAGATTACTAGTAATAATAGAAATCAACATGGTTAAAATGATTTGTGTGAAACTATGATAGCCTTTAAGAAAACATAATTTTTGCTTGAAAATAGAAGAGGAAAACCCCATTATGACCTTAGAAGTTTTGTTACTGCCTACCTATCTCTCCAAATTCTACTCTCTTAGAGACTGTGTCTGTCAGGATATAAACAGGAAAGAAGAAACATCTCTAAATACTTAAATTGGGAGCTATTTAACTTAGAAGATTAGTCATGGAAGTGCTGAGAAGTCAACAAGGGAAGGGGAGAAAGCCCAGAAATGATTAACAGGAAGAAATTACTCTTGGGGCACCTGGGTGGCTCAGTTGGTTAAGCAACTGCCTTTGGCTCAGGTCATGATCCTGGAGACCCAGGATCAATCTCCACATCAGGTTCCCTGCTCAGCAGGAAGCCTGCTTCTCCCTCTCTCACTCCTCCTGCTTGTGTTCCCTCTCCAGCTGTGTTTCTCTATGTCAAATATATAAATAAAATCTTTAAAAAAAAAGAAATTACTCTTGTCCCTAGTTTGGAGAAAATGAGGGAGGAGGTAAGGTTATTGGAGCCAGGCTGTTGTGTCCTGTCTGAACCTGGATCCATGACAGGGAATTACATTATGTTTTGAGGAGTGGTGTGGTGAAAGTTAGGAGCAACAGATCAAGATCAATTGATCAAGGTGATCAGTGATGAAGCAGCTAGTGAAAAAGGACTGGCTGAAAGAAAGCTGCTTGCTATTGGGGGAAAGAGGATACATGACTAAATGTTCGTAACTAGTCTAGAGCTGAAGATAAGGGCGAACCGGAATACAACTGATTTGTTTAGCCATTTGTTCAATCAACATTTGTTTAGTCAACAATCAAACATTCGTTGAGTACTTACATCATATGTTAAGAAAAGAAAATAGTGGGATCTCAGTCTCTGTAGACCAACAATGCTTAGAACCATTTGAAGAGACTGGAAGTGCAACATCAGTTTCATGTATATGATAAATTAATAAAGATATACTTGGTGGGCTATAGGAGCTCAGAAAAGTGAGAAGTAAACTAGAAGTAGAATACTTCAAGACGGGAAGTAACTCTCAATCTTAATTAATTTTAAAAGATTAATGGGCTTTTGCTTGTTGGAATAAATACTGAGAGGTGTGCCTAACCATAGAAATGTAAGAGGTGCATTTTGATGGTGGTGTCATGGGATTTCAAGACATTCGGAATGGCCAAGACAAAAAGCATTTCTATGGCACTGGTAATGCTAGAGGTCTAGAGGTCAGCAGATCCCCGTGGGTTTGTCTGTGCTGATTATTTTGCCTTAGTCAAGCCTGCCATGATCATCTTTCTCATTTAGAATCACTCCATGGATTTGTAGAGCATATCGTGGACAGTGAAAATGACCTTTAACATTTGAAAATTATTGAACATTACACATCCCAGAAGAACTCATGGAAAATACTATGTTTTACTATCCTCTATTCGTGAGTTTTATAACCATGTACTGCCCCCAAATTTTCTGAGATCTAAGTAAGGTTTTACTAAGTTAGATTAAAGATCCTTCATATTCTTCAACATTCCCTATAACTGCAGTTGTGATCTACACCCCTTCCTTTTTCCTGGGAAAACTCTTTAACTGCTTGGACCAATAAAATGCTGAGAAAGAGAGCCTGTGAAGTTAGAGACCAGGATTGAAGAAACTGTCAGATTCTATTTCCAGGTCTGTGAACACTATCTGGGAGAACCCTAAGAAGTCCACTTACCTTGAAAACAGCAAGTGTATGCACTCTGATTGACAGATCCGGATCAGCTCATCCTTCCAGCCATCCAAACAATGACACTGAATACATGAATAAAGCCAACTGGGTGCTCCAGACATTCTAGTTTTCAGGGTAACTAAAAACCTTAATCAAAACTATGTGAGGGAGAAGAATCACCTAGCAGATCTGTGCCTGAATTTCTTTTATGTCTTTTAAGGCTTTATTTTTTGGAGAGGTTTACAATAAAATTGAGATGAAATATAGATTTCCAGGGCACCTGGGTGGCTTAAGTCATTAAGGCTTTGTCATGGGCTCAGGTCATGATCCTGGAGTCCCTCGAGCCCCGAATCGGGCTCCCTGCTCAGCAGGAGGCCTACTTCTCCCTCTCTCACTCCCCCTGCTTGTGTTCCCTCTCTAGCTGTGTTTCTCTCTGTCAAATAAATAAATTTAAAAAAATCTTTAAAAAAGGAAAAAAAATACAGATTTCTCGTATATGCCCTGCCTCCCCATATGCACTGTGTGATCAACATCACTCCCCAGATAATGCTTTTTTTTTTTTTTTTTTACCAAGAATGCACGTATATTGGCATATCATTTTCACCAAAGCCCAGAATTTCACTTTAGAGCTTGGCTTTCCTATCTTGAGACCGGTTCCTTTGCTGTTTCAGCTCAAGAGGCTCTGCTCTGGTAAACTGTGTCTCTCTGTATTCACCTGTCTTTTCAGTCCTAATAGTAATTTGCCCTGTGTCTTCTTTCTATGGATCCAAGAAAACTTGTTGATTTTTCAGTCTGTTCATCTTCTTAAGATGGAGTGGTGACTTGTAAGTTCCTTACACAGGGAAGTAGAAACTTAGAACTCCCCCTGCCTGAATTTCTGACTCTAAAAATAACCCGCCAGATATAATAAAATGTGTTGTTTTAAGACACTATGTTTTGGGGTGACTTGTTATACAGCAAGACTTAACTGAAAATGTTAACTAAATCAAAATCATTAGGATCAAACCAGATGTTCGAATCCATATGCTGAGCCATTATTTTTCAAAACAAAAATGATTCTCTTTCTTTCAAAATTCCAAGCCTTGTTTGTTGTTGTCTTGCTTTGTTTCTCCTGATAAACAAAATTCATAGTCCATATGATATTGGTCACTTTATCCTGTTAGTTATTATCTGGCAGTTGCAGGGTGTGAAACATGGTAAAGAGGAAACAAGGATAGTAGTTCAAGGTCATCATGGTTTAAATATTCAGACAGTAACTCTTAGGAGACCACAGGGACCAGTGAGAAAAGAAAAAAGGGAGGTACAAATAATTCAGAAGGAGAAATAATATGGGATATAGGGAAAGGCAAGGAAAGTGAATTTTGGTGAAAGAAATACCTTTAAATTTACTCAACAACTTTGTGAGCCAGTTTCAACATACATCTTTCTAGGGTCAAAAAAATCTGTAGGGTTTATCTGGTTATAAACATATAAGAAACATAAATTATGTATGTCTTGATAAAGGGTGAAAGAGAGGAGGGGGAGCAGGAAGGCCGTTCTTTAAATTCCTGGGCATATAAAAGTCTGAGGACTGGTAACATAATGTTATATGAGCATTTCACTTTCCAGAACAAGCAAGAAAAGTAGTATAAAATCATCCCAAAGTGACCTATTAAATGAAATGTGATAAATAGAGCTAGTTGGATGTGTTCTTTACAAGAAATTTCAGACCATTTAGAATGATCTCAAAGTAAAGTTTTTGTATTTTGTTCATGATGTTCTCTATGGACAGTTACTCATCTCTTTTGACATGGGGAGGAGCAGTTTCTGCATGGAGAGAATGACCTACTAAACCATGTGATGTTGTACTTACATATTTCTTATTTTGTTGTTCAGACTTAAAGTTTTGGGAATAATACATTATGGTTCTTGAGTTTCTGTGCCTTTGTGATGTCTGAGCCACTGCATAAAAGATCTTCTGCATCATAGTTTCTTATAATACAAGAGCCTCTCCCAGGGGTCTCCAGAATTTTCCATTATATTCCATTCCATTCCATTCCATTCCATTCCATTCCAGTCCAGTCCAGTCCAGTCCAGTCCATTCTCTTTCATCTACCTAATGACCAAGTTCCATTTTCCATATATAAATAAATGCATTTTTCTCCTTCTAAGCCATATTAAGTCAAATGTGAACCATGTATTTAGACTTAATGCATAGAAAGGAATATATATTCTCTCTAGTTAGATCAAAATAAAATGCATGAACTTTCAAAGGCAGTATCCATATAGAATATAGTTCTGTCATTGATTAGAGACATTGTGTCTTGTTTTTAAATTAAAAATATATCCTTTTTTAAATGGAATCTTATGAAGCTGAAAAACAGAATCTAACGTTGGGACAGAGGATGCAATATTTATCTCTGTTGCCCAGTTAAGATGAGACTTTTCCTTTTCATATAAGTAAAGAGAAATGTGTTCTCCATTTATTAGTTATGTCTGAAAGTAGAATGCTATTTTCATTCACAAACTGGATTTTTTTCCCTTTTCATTCATTGATAGTACAGTGTTAGCCAAAGACACAGAAGACATATAAGTTTTACTTGTAGAAATAGACTTCAAACTCAGAATTGAAATTTTAAAATGGAATCTATTATGCTGAATAAAATATCATTACATTTTATACACTTACCATCATGATAATACAGGATTTTATGAGTGCATATCAAAAATTTTAAAATAAAAACAAGAAGTCCTTGTATTTTTTCCCTTTGAATGAGTTGTTTTCTTTTTTTGATAGCTTGAAATGACTTTTATTTCTTATTTTTTTAATAATTTATTTCATTTTTTCAGTGTTCCAAGATTCATTGTTTATGCCCTACACCCAGTGCAATTCGTGTGCTCAATACCCACCACCAGGCTCACCCATCACCCCACCACCCTCCCTTCCAAAACCTTCAGTTTGTTTTTCAGAATCCCAAGTTGCTCATGCTTCATCTCCCTCTCTGATTTACTCCAGTTCACATTTCCTTTCCTTCTTCTAATATCCTGCATGTTACTCCTTATGCTGCACAAGTAAGTGAAACCATATACTTGACTTTTCCTGCTTGGCTTATTTCACTCAGCATAATCTCCTTCAGTCCTGTCCATCTTGCTACAAAAGCTGGGAATTCACCCTTCCTGATGAAGGTGTAATATTCCATTATATATGGACCATATCTTATTTTTTTTAAATAGATTTTATTTATTTATTTGACAGAGAGAAACACAGCCAGAGAGGGAACACAAGCAGGGGAAGTGAGAGAGGGAGAAGTAGGCTTCCTGCTGAGCAGGGAGCTCGATGTGGAGCTTGATCCCGGGTGTCCGGGATCATGATCTGAGTTGAAGGCAGTCATTTAACCAATTGAGCCACCCAGGCACCCCTGGACCATATCTTCTTTATCCATTCATCCGTTGAAGGGCACCATGGCTCTTTCCACCGTTTGGTGATTATGGCCATTGCTACTATGAACACTGGGGTACATATGGTCCTTCTTTACACTACATCTGTATCTTTGGAGTAAATATGTAGTAGTGCAATTGTAGGGTCATAGGGTAGCTCTATTTTTAATTTTTTAAAAATATTTTATTTATTTATCTGACAAAAAGAAACATAGCAAGAGAGGAAAGGTGAGAGAGGGAGAAGCAGGCTTCCTGCTGAACAGGAAGCCCAATGAGGGGCTTGATCCTAGGATTCCAGGATCATGACCTGAGCTGAAGGCAGATACTTAATGACTGAGCCACCCAGGCTCCCCAAAGAGTGGTAAGTCTTAATGAAAGCATCTGTTGTCCTGTGGAGGGAAGCCTGAGCATTTTATTCAATCATGAGGGATATCACTATTAGCGGTGAGCCACATGTTTAAGTTGAATAGATTTGGAGAATTCAGGAAAGTAAAAAAAACCTTTGCAGGCATCCACTCAGATGTCCTTATCATGCGAGTCAGGATTTTCTCAGACTGGAACTTTGCCTTGTCCAAACAGACCCATCTTAGTTCAGCCTTTAACTGTCCTTGATATTCCATCTCTGATGGATCCTGTGCTCTGTCTTTGATTTCCATCTTCCTGCAATGGATAATGAGACCTTATCAAAAGTCCCCCTGACTGCATACCTTGGTTTTAACTGCCTGTTACTCATCCTGGGCTGTTCATTATCTTTTTGTGTGTATATATGGCATCTTGCAATAATCATAAGATCTCACCATTCTTATAGCTACACATCTTCATACACCTTGAAACCTGATACATTGCATCTGCTAGTCAATTCCTTAAAGTCTACTAGTACATTTAGCATCAGTGCTATTTTTTTAACTGGACTACCACCTCACATCCAAGGATATGAGGCTTCTTTTCATGGTGGTAACAATGTTTTAGTTAGGGGTCCTGATGCCTGTATAATTCTGTGACTATACTAAAAATATTGAATTTTTGGAATGTGAATTACATGACAGTAAAGTTGCTATAATAACTTAGAAAAACATGCTTTATAAAAATGATGGTGATATAAATTTAATGATATTCTATTAAACATTAATTGTTGATGTTATCTCCCAAATATTTTTTGTTATCATTCCCTAGGGAATATACATTTTATGTGAAGGTCAAACATGCTTTATTTTAAATAGTGATATATACCTTTTATTACCGTTTACTGCATTTTACCATTTATATCCACTTTCCAATAAACGATGAGGACCTTTGTGTCAAGTATCATATCTTATGCCTTTATACCTGCTTCACACGCATATTCAATGAATGCTTGACTGAAGAATGAGTGTATAGTAATGCACCTATAAATAAAGAACATAACTGCCGTACTGACATTTTAAGTGCTATTGGAGACCATTGTAGATATGCTGAAAAGTAGCCTTGAGCTTGGAGTATTTCTAGTATCATCATATAAGAGATTCATCTTCTTTTTTTAAAAATTTTACAAAAGATTGTATTTATTTATTTTTTTATCAAAAAAGGAGAAATAATAAGGAAGAACTTCCTGATTCAATGTTTTGAAGGCAATGAGTTTCCGTCTTCAGACCTGTTTAAGTATAAGTTAGATCACAATTTGGGTTGTGTAGAGATGTTAAAGAGTATTGGGCCTGTTGAAAATTTAAGTCCATTTTGTGAATGACATACTCTCAATTAAACAACAAACAAATGAACAGGGGCACCTGGGTGGCCCAGTCGGGTAAACCTCTGCCTTCACCCCAGGTCAGGATCTCAGGGTCGTGGGACTGAGCTGTGCATCTGGCTTCCTGCTCAGCAGGAAATGTGCTTCTCTCTCTTCTCCCTCTCCTTCTGCCCCTCCTCACTACTCATTCTCACTCTCCTTCAAAAAAATAAAGAAATATTTAAAAAATATATAATACTTCTATATGATGTACATATGCAATGATGCCTGGAAAATTAAAATATTCATTCACATGTGGGAAGTTCACTTGGAGGTAATTGACTTTCAAAGGAGAAAATTTGTGTAGCACACCATGTTTCCTATAAGCAACAATGGTTCCATCACAACATGCTTGGCCCCTATGATACTACTATTCTCTTTTTAAGAATTAGTAAAAGGAAGACAAGGTGGAGTTATACTTGGGATTTCAAGTTATGAACAAAAGCATTGGACTAGGAATAAGCCATGTGCTTAATGTGCTTAAGATGATGGCTGGAGCAGGTACGTGTGATGCTAGTTAGGGTACATTTTGACTTTGGTGTCAAACTAGCTTCATCCTTTCCCATCCAAATCCCTGAACTAATTTTGTTTAATGGAAAACACTAAACATTTTGTCTTAAAACTGTCCATTAGCCTCCTCATGCTCAAGAATGATTTGAACAGACATTAAACTAAAATAATCTAACTAGTGGTAAAGACAACACAGTGAAATCTGTTCTATTCTTCAAGTTACATAGATCCCAATCACTCTGTAGTAGATAACATATAACCATTCTAGGAAGGGGAATGATATGAATCATTCTAAGCTGTTTTCTAAGGAAGAGTCAGGTTTGCAACCAATATCAACTTGGTGTGCTCATGAAACCAGCTTGTAAAACAGGCTTATCTCTCTAAAGATTGTACAGTAAGTAAAACCTCCTTTATCAAACCCATTTACCCCTTGGCTAGCATTAAACATTAGGAGAATTTCACTACTGTAATTTTTCTTCTAATAGTCTTAAATCCACATAAGCAAGTGAATTTAATTAATTAATTAATACTGCTAGTTTAGTCTCACTCCACAGCATGCTGAACTCTAAGGAATTATTGGGCTTGTGGGATGCCTGGGTCTGTAAATCATTTCTCTTCAGCTCAGGTCATGATCCTAGGGCCCTGGGATCGAGTCTGGTATCTGAACCTTGTGTATCCGGGAGCTTGTTTCTTCCTCTGCCTGCTGTTCTCCCAGCTTGTGCTCTCTCTCTCTGGCAAATAAATAAATAAAATCTTTTTTTAAAAAATGAAATGATTGGGCTTATAATTTATTTTCAGGTAGCTTAAACAAAATGTCATTCTTAGTTTTTGAGAACATGAAAATTATTTCATGGCAATGCTCCAGCCAAACAAATTCTCCATTAAGAAACGACTACTCTTGGGGCACCTGGGTGGCTCAGTTGTTACGTGTCTGCCTTTGTCTCAGGTCATGATTCCAGGATCCTGGGATGCAGCCCTGCATTGGGCTCCCTGCTCTGTGGGAAGCCTGCATCTCCCTCCCTCACTCCCCCGTTTGTGTTCCCTATCTAGTTGTGTTTCTCTCTGTCAAATAAATAAAATCTTAAAGAAAAGAAAAAAAGAAATGACTACTCTTTTCTTTCTTTCTTTCTTTTTAAGATTTTATTTATTTATTTGACACAGAGAGAGAGAGAGATCACAAGTAGTCAGAGAGGCAGGCAGAGAGAGAGAAGGAAGCAGGAGCCCAATGCGGGCTTTGATTCCAGGACCCTGAGATCATGACATGAGCTGAAGGCAGAGGCTTTAACCCACTGAGCCCACCAGGTGCCCTCTTTCTTTTTTAACTAGACTTAAATTCTGTATAGCAATAAGGATATGATGGTCCAGACATAAAAATAAAAGGAATACATACCTTAAGAAATATTTATAAACGGGTAAATGCATAGCTTACATATTCTACTACTGCATATTTTCAGGCTAGATTGTAGGTATTAAGCTAAAGTTTTACTGAGCATTCTGTTTGAAGAACACTGTGTCTGGCTGAGAAAAACATAGTTCTTGATTTAATGTAATATACAACCTTTTCAAGACTTAGTTTTAAAAAAAAATACTTTAGATTTTAAAACTAAAGAAAGAAAACACAATACCAACCTGAAAGCAGCTATAATAATATGGAACTGAGAAGAATCCAATGACAGGGAGCTACTAAGCAAAAAGTTTCAAGAGGAGAGAGATTTGCATCTGGGGCTCTAGAGAAAAACAATTTGCATCCAGGGCTTGAAAGTCATGTTCAACTTGGAATGGTACAAGGTGGGGTGATAAATAGATATTCTAAGCAGTGGAATTTGGAGTAAGAAGCACTTACCTTTGGAGTAAGAAATGGCAAACAGAAATGAGTAAACTATTGAGAATTATACTGATAATCAAGAATAAGGGTAGCTAACATTTATTTAACATTTACATTTTTCCCCCCAAAACACTTCCTAAGTGCTTTACAACTCTGGTATGTCTATAGTCTTATCAGCTCTATGAGACAGGAACCATCATTATCCCCATATCCATAACTAGGGTCTGGAGGCCAGAGAGGTCAGTCCAGATACCTTATGATTTATAGAGCAATGGTTTCAGACCAGGTGAATTTAACTGAGATCTCATTCTCTTTTCCATAGTGTACTTTATATTCTTATTCTAAAATACTGATAAGAAGTTTTGGAGTAATATATACCATTTCTAAAAATACCCTTAAAATAATTATTTAATCTAACCCAAAATACTTATAAAACTAATACATATTATTTTCCTTTTTATAATTCTTAGAATACTTAGTACCCTTGTATGAAACAAAATGTTTGAGGGCCTGAACTATGTTTTGTTCAGAACATTATCCTATACAAAGAAAAAAAAAATTGAGAAAATAATTGGATTTAATCCACTTATCAATCAAAGAATATGCTTCTAATGTGAAATAGCATATAGGAACTAATCAGTGTTTTTGAAAAGAATGCCTGAGGAACTGATACTTGATATGATAAATAATTAGAAGTCATTATATTTATTTTTATATTTTATAAAATATTTATATGCATATATATTTAGTTGTTTTGATTAAAGTATATAGGTATATAGTTGAGTCTGAGAAATAGATTTAAATTATAGATAGATATACATATCTATAATTTTTTTTAAAGCAATTTTTTTCTAGCCACGCCAAAGCAAACAAACTTGAGAAACTAGGAAGTAGGTTGAGACTAACTCTTGATCCATATAACTTGAGCAATTCTTCAATTGATACTATGTTTGAGGGGTGCCTGGGTGGCTCAGTTGGTTGAGTGACTGCCTTCGGCTCAGGTCATGATCCCAGAGACGAGGGATCAAGTCCCATATCGGGCTCTCTGCTTGGCGGGAAGCCTGCTTCTCCCTCTCTCACTCCCCCTGCTTGTGTTCCCTCTCTGGCTGTGTTTCTCTCTGTCAAATAAATAAAATCTTTAAAAAAAAAGAGAGAGAGAGACTATGTTTGATTGGATAAATGAAGAAAATTTCATCATTTGTTGGACAGAAGTTTTTCAAAATTTTTAGGAAAATATCTAATCATATAAAAAGGAACAGATATCCACTATGCAAATGCATATCATAAATCAAAGATACTTAGAAGTTAATGGTGTATTCTTTAAAACCACAAAAATCCTAGAAAAGAGATAGTTTCTCCAACATTGATCAGAGAAACATTTTTCTAGGTAGGTCTCCTGAAACGAGGAAAACAAAAAGCAAAAATAAACCATTGGGACTACAGTAAAATAAAAGGCTTCTACGAAGGAAAACAGTCAACAAAACTAAAGACAACCTATTAAATGGAAGAAGATATTTGGAAATGAGATATTCCATAAAGAGTTATTATCCAAAATATATAAAGAACTTACACAATTCAGCACAAAAAAATAACAAATAATCCAATTTAAAAATGGGCAGGAGACATCAACAGACATTTCTCCAAAGAAGACAAACAGATGTCCAACAGACACATGAAAATATGCTTAGCATCACCAATCATCAGGGAAGTGCAAATCAAAACTATAATAAGATATCATCTTGCACTCAGAATGGATGAAATAAAAAACACAAAAAATAAGTGTTGACTTGGATGTATACGGTTGATGTAATTGCAAGCTGGTATAGCCACTTAAGAAAACATTATGGGGTTTCCTTGAAAAATTAAAAATAGATTTAAAATGCAATCTATTAATTACACTACTGGATATTTACACAAAGAATATGAAAACACGAATTTGAAGAGATATATGTGCCCCTATATTTATTGCAGCATTAATTACTGTAACCGAGACGTGGAAGCAATCTAAGTGACCATCGATAGATAAATGGATAAAGAAGATGTGGGTTATACAGAAAATGAAATATTACTCAGCTATAAAAAGGAATGAAATATTGTCATTAGCAGCAGCATGGATCCAGATAATATAATGCTAAGTGAAATAAGTCAGCAAAATACAAATATCATATGAATTCACTTATATGTGGAATCTAAGAAACAAGCAAACAAACAAAGACAAAAGAAAGAAGAGAAACACCAAACCAACCAAACAAACAAAAACGAAAAATACAGACTCTTAACTCTAGAGAACAAACTGGTGGTTACCAGAGGGGAGGTGGATGAGTGAAATAGGTGAAAGGGATTAAGAGTACACTTATCTTGATGAACACTGTGTAATGATGTATAGAATTGTTGAATCACCATATTCTAGAAACTAATTGAATACTGTATGTCAACTACACTGGAATTAAAATAAAAAATAAAATAATAATTTAAAAAGAAGTTAATAGTGGATTCCATAAATTTAGAGTTCAATACACCCCCAGTTGTGTAACACATAACAATAGCAAAACAAAATTAAAAAGGCACACACAAAGAAAACCAAAGTGAATGAGTTCATAAAGAAGATAAACATTTTCTTGGGATGGTATAAAGAGAGACTGAAAGCAGAAGTTTGCTGTTCTCTAAGCTTTACAAAATGTGGAGGTAGCCTGGAGTTTCACTTTTAATAACCATAAGAATAAAAAATGCCCAAACAAGATAACACTAGAGAATAAACTCACAGGTTGAAATGAACATCAGGTTGGGATTTCTCTACTTGTAAAAGGAGCCCCTCAAAATCTGCAAAAAAAGAAAATTGTGTCAGGAAATGCACACTTCTGATAAATACACAATATGTAACTTGTGACTAAGATGAGTTGCTAGCATCTTTTAAAATTTCTTTTATTTATTTGAGAGAGAATGAGTGAGAGAGAGCCGAGAGGGGAGAAGGTCAGAGGGAGAAGCAGATTCCCCATGGAGCTGGGAGCTCAATGTGGGACTTGATCTGGGGATTCCCAGATCATGACCTGAGCTGGAGGCAGTGGCTTAACCAACTGAGCCACCAGGTGCCCCAAGTTACTAGCATCTTGGTGATTAGACTTCTAATGTTGATGTTAACAACATCTTCTTGTGTTTATTCATTTGTTTTGTTTTTTAGATTCCACAAATAAGTGAAATTGCGTATGGTACCTGTCCTTTTCTGTCTGACTTATTTCACTTAACATAATTCCCCTCTAGGTCCCTCCATGCTCTTGGAAATGGCAAAATCTCATCCTTTCTTTATAGCTGAGTAACATTTAACTGTATCATAGCAGTGAATATTTGGCAAGTTTCAATTAATGCAAAAATGATAAACCAGGTGTGAATATATTCTCTCCAATAAATTAACTCTGATGTTCTTGTTATATTGAGTCTACTAATTAGCAATACTTGACCATAACATGATCATTTAAATAAGTGACCTGAATACGACTTGATCAGCTAACATATTTTCCCCATGAATGTGGGGGAATTTGTAATATATGTTTTTATATTCTGGGCCTCAGAAAAAGGGAATGATAATTTTCCTGATAACATTTAAAAAATAATTTGCTTTTCCTATAAGCTGAGAGGAGGTAAATCTGTTTGGAACCACATGAGTCAGTCACTATGCTTCCTAATTGGGTAGGCTGGGGTGAGAATACCCAAGGCAGTAATCCTAATGGAATTACTAACCCTTTCTAATGATTTCACAACATGTTATTTTCATTTTCTATTCTAGGAATGAAGATGCTTTTTAAAGCATAATTACTTATATTGTCTATCCATGGGGCTGTAGCCTTCTTGGAATAAAAACTCATTAATGATTACAGCAATGGATATATATGCTTCATTCATTGAGGTTCAGTTCATTGTCCA